>PVKP010033542.1:0-24960 GCA_004027715.1 Plecturocebus donacophilus | reverse complement strand
GCAAGCGGTCAGCAGAGTGTTGAGATGAGTAATGCAAAAGGCTTCTCAGAGTTGGCAATAGGGATGTTGATGATGGATGTGGTCAGAATGGATTCCATGGAGTAGTCATGACTGAAGTCACTGTAATAACTCTAGAGGTGATTGGAAAATAAGGGATAGGGAGAGCTAGTGCCAATTATTTCCCAGATGCTTGTCTGCGAGAGAGAGAGAGAGAGAGAGAGAAAGAGCGAGCGCGAGAGAGAGCGAGAGAGAGATCAGGTGGAACTCAAGGGTAAAGCAACAAAACCAAGCAGCGTTTGCCTGTTTGTTTGAGGGTAAGGCAGACTTGAACATGCCAATAGGCTGAAGAGAAGGAGCCAATAAGGGCACCTGAAGAAACAGAAGAAAGAAGTTGAAATTAATGAGGAAAAGTCTCAGACCACATGGGCTCATGGATGGAGCCTGGGGAAGGCAGGACTTGGAAATATGACTTATTCTCTAGGGCTTTCTGGGAGGTCAGGTTAGGAGTAGGGTGAACTAGACTAAGCACAGTCTACCCAGGTGGTGTGGCTGCCATGTCTGGACATCAAGGCAAGAGTGTCTGCCCCACATCAAGGAGTCTGACTGCTCAGTTCCAGGTGGGCGGACCTAGGAGTCACTGATGTACAGCCCAGTTCCTTGGTCTGGTCCTCCAAAGTTACCCAAACTGCATTTTCCCTTTTCAACCACAGGTTTAAGAAAACATTAAAAAACAGGTTAGGCTAGTGGGACCAATCCTTAGAAACTAGTGGATGAGTTATCTTTTAGATGAGAAAATGCTTATCTAAGTAGTAATGAGGCCAAGGGCACATAGCTTACAAAGTAGGGATAGGACCAGAATTCAGGCTTCTCAGCTCCCTGTTCAATGTTCTTTCAGTTTCACCGGTACAGCCTTCCACTGATTGGGGGCTACTGGCCTAGGCATGGAAGTAACTCTGTTTCCTTGATGATTTATTATCATTACTGTCACTGGATCCCATTTGTATTTTAAATGGAACACATATCATTTCTGCTTTGCTCTTCTGTTCCTAGACAAAAGCAGCTGCTTGGGCAGATAGAGAAAGGGTTCCCACAGAAATCTTCATTGCTCCTCATGTTCTTAACCTCATTCTTGTTGATACACAGATGAAACCTGACAACCATAATAAAAAACTACTATGTATTTAGCACCTACTATGTGCTAGGCATTATGCTAAAGGACTTAATCTTATGAGTAGGTACATTTCTCATGGTCTTTTGTCAAGCGAGGAAACGGAGGCATAGAGACATCTAGGAACTTGGCCAAGGTCATGCAGCAAAAGGCAGGAGCAGGAAATGGAACCGAGGCAACGTGGCTTCATAGCCTATGCACGTAAGCTCATGCAAGGTGGGTGCTTAGGGCTGGCAAGTATACACTTGCTTCCTCCGCAGTGCCCTTGCCCATCAGTGTGACTTATCCAGCTCAGCCCCTGCCCCTCCCAGTGCCCTGTCCTTGGGACCCTTGGGAACCCATCATTGTGCTTCCTCCTCTTCACCCCCTACTCTTCCTGAACGCTCCTCCAGCTGAAAACCCATCCTGGTGAGTCAAGCCTGACATCTAGTGAATTATGTTTCTCCAAATTGCAACATTAATAAGGGCCGTGTGTTCCTAGAGGATCATTAATTACAGACACATTTTTATTTCCCGTTGAAATACAGCCTGTGTTTCTGCTCCGCACGGCTGAGGCACAACCTTGCCAAACCTGCCTGTGTGTTGCTTTTGACATCTGTCTCTGACTTTCCAGCAAACAGTCCTTGCAGTTTTCTGATATATGCATCTTTCTTCCTCCTCGGTATGCATTCCTTTCCCACCATGCTGAGAATTCCTCCATGCAAGCCTGGACGGGGTTGGAGGTCCCCATTTCTCAACCTTCTCCAATCAAAACCCATTGGCAATGCAGCTAGGGACAGTGCAGAGTGGCTGGGGTGAAAGAATCAAGCAAATGATGCCCTGCTAATATTCCCCATCAAAGACCTGAATCCAGGGTGATTCCAATAATTGGGATGCCTGGGTAAGACAGGAGGCACGGGGCCCCTGCCTCGGCCCATGTAGGTTTCCTAAGTTGAATCTACTGATAGACTCCACTTTTAGGCACAGGCTGTGGGTCAAGTAGGACTGAGGCAAAGAACCTGGCTGAGCTCCCTGCTCTCACTATCTGCTGAGGCTTGGAGACAGCAATTCTACCACCATACTCATTCTCTCAGATGTCAGGACTGAGACACAAACACCTTCTGCTAGTACAGCCTATAAGTCAAAGCAGTTTCTACCCTCTGCAGTGCTGATCCTCAGAGACATGGGCTCCCCTGGTTTTCCACACCTTAATCTACCTGGAAACCTGCTTAGAACTTGGTCCCTCTCTACATCATTAGATGGGAATATTGATCCCCATCTAATACCATGCTACCTGTTAGAAGTACCTGGGGAAAACTGGGAAAATTTACAAAACACTGATGCCTAGCCCACTCTACAGACCAATTCAGAATCTCAGTGAGACCCAAGCATGTTTAAGAACCATTCTAATCCTTGCCACTCAAAGCAGAATTTGTGTAACAGCAACATGAAGCATTGCATGGAGCTTATTAGGAATGCAGAATCTCAGGCCCCACCCCAAGCTGCCTACATTTTAATAAGATCTCCAGGTGATTTGTATGCACTTTAGAGTTTGAAAGGCACTCTAGCTCAAAATGTTTTTTCAAACTTTAGCGTGTAAAAGAATCACCCAGAGAGCTTGTTAAAAATAAAAATCCAATTCAGTAGGTGTGGGAGGGGGCTGGGACTCTGCTCTTTTAACAAGGTCCCCAGTTAGTTTTGATGCAGATGGTCCTGGGATTGTACCTTGAGATGCGCTGCATCTAGGAAGTGGGCTCTAGCCTCCTGGGCTGTGCGCCCGCCAACCTTGACGAGGCTCTCCAACCCAAGAAGCAGCCTTGCTCAGACAGGAGGGGTCTCCTGGATCAGGGAAGCCTGTCTGGCTGCCCTCCCCTGCAGCCGGGGAGATTAGATCCTCTCACCCCTTGTCTAAGCTCGCTGAGCTCTTTAGTCCCCACTGAGGCAGGTCCTTTGTTCACTTGTGCTCAGCTTGCCAAGGTCTGCGGTTTTTTAGGAGCTATATGTATTTTTAATTGAGATATAATTCATATAACATAAAATTTATTATTTTAAAGTGGTTTTTAGTACATTCACTATGTTTTGCAACCATCACCACTATCTAATACCAAAGCATTGCCATCACCCCCAAAAGCAACCCTGTCATCCTTAGCAGTGAGTCCTAAGATCCTCCCTGCCTGTCCCCTGCCAACCGCTAATCTACTTTCTGCCTCTTTGAATTTGGCAAGTCAGGACATTTCATATGAATGGAATCTCACAATGGCCTTTGTGCCTGTCTCCTTTCACTTACCATGATGTTCCCAGACTCATCCTTGTAGCAGCTCACACCAAGCTCTGCATATTTGCTTTCTCCACTGACCGCCTGAGGGCATGTTTGGCCTTGAGTAGTCACAGGAAAGCCCCTTCCTCACGTCTTTATCTTACCTCTTTACCCCCCTCCAGCAAGCCTCCAAAGACAGCAGCATTGGCTACAGGCGGGTCCCACCAGGGACTGGAACAAGAAGGGGTCTTTCAGGCCACATGGTCCAACCTCTTCATCTCCAGGATGAGGAAACTGAGGGCAAGAGGGGCTTTCCTCTACTTCTGTGCCCCTCCAGAACACCCTGGGGCTCCCCAAGATGGGGAGATAAGGAAGCTGTGGGAAAGGGGAGGAGGGAATGGGAGACGGATGAGGAGAGCAACTGGGAACAAGAGACAGGAAACCAGGAGGCAGCCATGCACGAGTCTAGAACTCCATTTCCCTGAGGAGAGAAAAATGAAGCCCGAAGCTGAGATTTATATCTGCGATTTTCAAGTTTTCAGAAGATGTCCAGAAAAGACACGTTTATTGAGAGATGATAAATTTCCTCTTTGCAGATTTATTAGAACTTGTATAGAGCTGGATCACAGATTTTTTTTTTTTTTTTTTTTTTTTTTTTGGCGAAAGCCCTTAAAATTTTATGTCCCATCATAATGGGAAATGAAGTCCAGTAAGAAGTTTAAGTCATTCTTGATTAAATGATCCACCCCTACTGCATGTTCCAAGTTCCTGCCCCACCAAGGCTGGGCCTGGCCAGGAGGAGAGACGTCTGCAGGCCCCTAGGGAGGCACGAAATCAGGAAACAGAGTTGCTTCTGAGCTAGAATCCAGGGTTTAGGCTCAAAAGGCATGTAGAGTGGGGAGAGTCTAGTGGGAAAATAATTGGACTAAGCTGATTTTTAAAACAATATCCACTATATTGTAGGTCTCTTAAGATTTGGTGTCCCATTTAATGCACTGTGAAATAGAATTTTTATACAAATTCTTCCTTATCTTCTCCCTGTCTCTCTTTGTTTACTCTATTCCAGCCCTATTGGCTTTTTTGCTAGTCCACAAGCACACCATGCACTCTGCTGCCTCAGGGACTTTGCATCTCACCCTGTTGACAAGGCTCTTCTTCCAGAAATGCTTATGGCTTGCTGCTTTACTTCTTTCAGTTTTTCTGCTTAAATGTCATTTCTCTGGCTGTCAAAAACAGCCCTCTCTGTTACTCTTTTTCTCCTTATTATGCTGTACAACTCAATAATAACACAAAGTGTTCAATGACTGTAATGAACAAAATAATTAAAAATATTTCACGAAAGAAGATATATGGAGAGAAAGTAAGCACGTGAGAATTAGTGCTTAATATAGCTGTTAAGTTGTTAAGAAAATGCCAGTTCAAAGCCTGTGAGATGTCACTACACTTCCACCAGACTGGCTTAAATTAAAAAGACTGATTATACCAGAGGTTGGTGAAGAAGTGGGTTAGCCAGAACTCTCATACACTGCTGGTGGAAGTGTAATTTATATAACTATGTTAGAAAATGGGTTAAATAGCTAATGATACATCTACTATTTGGCTCAGTCATTCCACTCCTTAGTTTATACCCAAAAGAAATACAAGCTTATGTCATTTCACAGACTTGCAGGCAGATGCATAGCAACTTTGTTATAGCCCCAAATTTGAAAAGACCCAACTATTCACCAACAGGTGAACTGATAGTTATACACATACAATGTAATATTACCAAGCAATGAAAGGAAATGAATTATTAAGATGCAAAACAATAATATGACTCTCAAAAATGATACTGAGTTAATGAAGCCAACAGAAAAGAGAATATAAGATTCTGTTTATATAAATTCTAGTAAATGCAACTGATCTGTAGTACTGAAAATAGATTGCCTGTAGTTGGGAGTGGGGTCAGGATGGGTGGCAGGAAGGGATTATGAAGGGAGATGAGTAGTCTTTTGAAAGTGATGAATATATTCATTATTTTGAGTGTGGTGGTGGTGATAATTTTACAGGCATAAAAAGTGATATAAATTTTAAACTTTTTATTTATTTATGAGATGAAGTCTCACTCTGTCACCCAAGCCAGAGTGCATTGGTATGATCTTGGCTCAGTGCAACCTCTGCCTCCCAGGTTCAAGCGATTTTCCTGCCTCAGCCTCCTAAGAAGCTGGGATTATAGGCACATGCCACCATGCCAGGCTAATTTTTGTATTTTTAGTAGAGATGGGGTTTCACCATGTTGACCAGGCTAGTCTTGAACTCTTGGCCTCAAGTGATCGATCCACCCACCTCGGCCTCCCAAAGTGCTACGATTACAGGCATGGGCCATCGTGCCCAGCCAGTTTTAGACTTTAATATGGGCTATTTATTATATGGAAATTATACCTCAGGAAATTTTTGAAGTAATAACTTTCCACGCCTGGCTCAAGAAATGGATCTGTAGGGCATAGGGTAGGAGGTCCTGGCAGTAGGGAAGCAGAGCTTGCCTCTGGAATGATAGCATCCTGTGGGCACTGCCTACTCTCAGAGACTTCTAGAAGTCAAAGCCATGGTGGCTATGAGAGGAGGTTGAAGATGGCTTATGCTTTCTGTGGTTTATTCTCCTTCACTAATCTAACCTAGGCTACCCTCTGCCTTTGAGGCCAGAAATCTCTTGTTGATTTCTAGCTCTTTTCTCCATTCACCCCGGAAATCCTGATCTTGTGGCTGGGGTATGATTGGCCCAACATGTGCCTCCACCTCCACTCAGCTCATTGCATTGAAGTCTCTGTTACTGTAGATGTATCAATTTCTTCCTCCAGTTCCATCAGTTTTTGCTCTGTGTATTTTAAAGCTCTGTTTTTAGTTGCACAAACATTATAATGATATGTTCTCTTCATGAGTTGACTCTTTTATCAATGTAAACTGACACTCTGTATGCCTGGTAATACTATTTGCTTTGAAATCTACTTTGTCTGGTATTGATAAAGCCATTCCACTTCAGATTTCTTTTGATAAATATTAGCATCTTGGATTTCTCTTCTTAGCTTTCAAATTTAAACTTCTTGTGTTTTTATATTTAAAATAATTTTTTTGTAGGTAGAAGGATATAGTTGGTCTTGCTTGTCAATATAATTTGGGAATCCACCTTCTAATCGGGGTATTTTTTATCATCTACATTTAATATAATTATTGATATGGTTGAGTTTAAAGCAATCTTGAAATTTCTTTTTTTCTTTTTTTTTTTTGAGGAGTTTTGCTCTTGTTGCCCAGGCTGGAGTGCAATGGCATGGTCTTGGTTCACTGCAACATCTGCCTCCTGGGTTCAAGTGATTCTCCTGCCTCAAACTCCCAGGTAGCTGAGATTACAGGTGCCCACCACCACGCCCAGTTAATTTTTTGTAATTTTAGTAGAGACAGGGTTTCACCATGTTGGCCAGGATAATCTCAAACTCCTGACCTCAGGTGATCCACCCACCTTGGCCTCCCAAAGTGCTGGAATTACAGGCGTGAGCCACTGCACCTGGCCCTGAAATATATTTTCTATCTGTCCCATCTTTTATTTCTTTGTTTCTTTTTCTACCTCCTTTTAGATTAATTTTCATTATTCTATTGTATCTACTTTGTTGGCAGCTTAGTCATACTCTCCCTTTTCTGGTGGTTAAAATTAGCATTGTAGTTTTTTTTTTTTTTGAACTATTTTATAATCTAACTTTAAGTAATATTGCTCCAATTCACATATAGTATATGGACTGTGAGGCAGTACACTCCAGTTTTTCTCATCTTGGCCTTTGTACAAATTATTATCCTATATTTGTGTTTATATTTAAAATCCATAATACACTGTTTCTATGTTTGCTGTAAGTAATCAGTTACCTTAAAAAATATTTATAAAGACAAAAGTATTTTATATTTACCCACATATCTTATTTTTGATGCCTATCTTGCATTTATGTAGATTCTAGTGATGTCATTAAAACAATAAATATTATTATCACACAGACCTCCTGTGGATTTTATACATTAGTTTCAAGTGGGAGCCACTTAGCTGGGTAGTTCTGACTCAGGGTTCTCATTAGGTTGTAGTCAAGTTGTTGGCCAAAGCTGTGACCCTCTGAAGGTGCCAGAATATCTGCTTCCAAGCCCACTCTTGTGATTCTTGTCAGAACGCCTCAGTTCTTCACCATGTGGGCCTTCCACAGGGCTGCTCACGTCATGGCATCTAACTTCTGCCAAAGTGAGTGATCAGAGAGAAAGAGCAAGTGAGATTAAGATCCTCCAAGATGAAAGCCACGGTCTTCTAGTCTTTTTTAGAACCTGGCATCCTCATACACCATGGCTTGCACCCACAATGGTCACCCAGGCTAGCCTTAGGACAGTGGGGGACGGGACGACACATGGTGTGAATACTGGCTGGAGATCACTGGGAGTCATCTTAAGGCTTTTAAGGCTGCCCACCACATGACTCCCAGCGTGCCTTTTCAGCTCAAGGAGACAACTGGACTCCTTCTGGCTGGACCCCTCTTCCCGGCTCCTCTCTTATCAGTTGCCCTGGAGGCTTAGCTAGAACAATGAGAGGGCTCATCTTGTTTGCTTCCCCTCTCTGAGGGATCGTTGTCCAGTGCTATCAGGTGTCCAGTGTCAGAGAACCATGTCTTACATGTTTTATCTGGTTTTTGTTTGTTTCAGGAGGGAAGGTAAATTTGACCCCTTTTATACTATCTTGGCTGGAAGTAGAAGTCTTCACATATTTTGGTATAAAATCCAGCTGTTGACTAAGCCTTTAATCTGAGAACACATTTTTTTTTTTTCTTTTATGCCAGGGACAGAAATGGATGCAGGGAGAATGCGAAGACTCTGGTAGTCTGGCGCCTGTGGTGGACAGTGGTTGGTTGAGGCTGTGGGATGGACGGACCTGGGTGAGGAGCACAGTGAGGAATCAGACTGGGGAACAGACATCTTCCTAATTTTATCAAGGGCTCATCTTAGCGATTTCCATCTCCATCACTTTTGATAATATCTCCTCCCCCATGATATCCCTTTGGTAGGTTTTCATCTCAGCTGTGACAAATTTGACCCATAATCTTGTAGTTTCTTATTTGCATTGAGATAATGCAAGATTTCGGGTGAGAAAAGACTCAGGTGAGCCTCGCACTGAGGCGGGGGTTGGGCAAAAGGGAGGGTGGAGCAGGACTGGAATGGGGGCACCTGAGCTCTGTCAGGGGAGGATGACAGGAGCCTCCCCAAACGAGTAGGAAACTGATGACTGCCTTTGGCATCTAGCTGCCTTCACTGACCCCAGCATCATCTATCAATTTAATTCATTTCTAATTTTTAAATTTTGATTGGACATCTACTATGTGCTAGACCCTTGGAGTACAGCAGTGAACAAAACATGCACATTCCATGTTCCCTTGCAGTTTGTTACATTCCAGCTGGGAAGAGACAGTCAAGCACTCACCAACCCTTGTCTACTTCACTGTAATTTTGGTGATTGCCAAGGATTGCCCTGGGGGCTAGTCAGGCACATGTCAGGGGGACAAGATGAGAGGAGGGAAGTCTGTGAAGAGATCAAGTGCCCAGCTTGTTGCAAGCCTGTCCTCCACACCCCAGCCCTCCACATCTCCCCCTCCCTGGTGGTCTCAGGCCTTCCTGGAGGGGCTTTTACAGTGGAGCTATTAACATAAGTCAACACTGCGCTGGCTCCCGGGAGCCCAGGTGCTGCCTACGTGGATTCAGCTGCTCTGTGGAGTCAGTTTTCTTGGCAGAGTCAATATGTACAGGATTAAAACATACAGGAATTTTGTTTTACAGTCTCCTGGGAGCCTCAGAGACTTGTGGTTTTCTGTGCAAATATAAAGTCACTTGATTCTTCCTGAACTCTGATTTTATCAACAGAACTTAGATTTCTTTCCCTATATTTAGACAGCCATGCCTGTGGAAACCATGCAGGCCAGATGGGCTGAAAACATTGTGCTGGAGCTGTGTGTGTGTCTGTGTGTGTGTGTGTGTGTGGTTGTGAAGCCATGCATGTGTCTTTGTGTGTATGTCTGCATGTGTGCCTATGTATTTGTGTATCTTTCTGTGTCTGTATGTCATGTCTATATGTGTGTCTGTGTGTATGTATGTCTGTGTCTGTGTGTATGTATATCTATGTCTGTATGGGCATGTCCACGTGTGTATGTCTCTGTGCATGTTTCTGTATGTGTCTATGTCTGTACTGTGTGTGTCTGTATAAGTGTCCGCTGTGTGTCTGTGTCTGTATATGTGTCTGTTGTGTGTCTATGCCTGTTTGTATATTTATGTCCATGTGTGTTTGTGCATTTCTGTATGTATCTGTGTGAGTACGTGTATGTCTGTATGTGTCTGTCTAGGTGGATCTGTGCATATGTCTGTGTCTGTGTATATGCATGTGTGTGTTGCTGTGTCTGTGTCTGTATATGGGTGTCTAGCTCCATGTCTGTGTGTGCAGTCTGTGTCTTTGTATATTTATGTGTGGCTGCATGTATGGAGAGTGCTTGCTATGATGTGGCCATTTGTGCAGTTGTTGGGATGAGGTTATGGCTCATTTTCAGTCCTCGCTGGATCCCTGATCCACATCCATCCCTGACAATGGGTGTCCCGTGTGTCTCTCCTTTTCATGCTGTGTCCCCCTCCTGACATCAGTTCTCAGCCATGAACTTTTTTCCAGTCGGCTCTGTCCCACTCAGCATGCTCACTCCCTGCTAACCTGTCAGTTTGGTGCTTCTGAAGGGTGAGTTCATGTGTGTGAAGCTCATATTTAGCACATTTTGTACATTAACTCGCATAAACCAGAGGGCCATTCTGTAGGTGAGTATGAAGATGATCATCATTTTCAGATGATGAGGGAACAGAGACTGAGAGAGGCTCAGTAACTTACCTAACATCAGTCAGTTAGAAAGTGGCGGGGTTTGACTTTGCAGCAAGTGGTCTGGCTCCAGACACCAAAATGGCCAGATGTAACATCGTGCAAAGGAAGAGGTGCCTTCTGGAGAAGAAAGCCATCAGATCCAAGGAAAGAAGGGAAGAGGAAAATGAAAGCAGCACTTCCAGCCTGAAAACATGTCTTCAGGGAGAGGTGGGGTAAAGACATGACCAGAGAAGGCCTGGGGAGGGTGGGCGGCTGGACAGGCAAGCCTCCACATTGTAGCTTTGACCCTGACCAGCAGTGTGCCCCAGGTCAAGTCATCTGACCTCTCCACTGCCAGAACCTACGTTCCAGGAACATGTGCTTGGTCAACCGAGGTAATGATGGCTGAGCATCTGGCCTGTAGCAGGGATTACCGTGGGTATATTCCGTGTAGACCAGTGAAGGCACGTCTCTCACACCGTTCTTGATCGTTTATAATTTTTTCCTGGTATGTGTGTCTTTCATTGTGCCTCATCTAAAGAAATGCTGTTCTGCTCAGACGCAGGAAAACCTTTCATTTAAGCAGTGAGAAACTGAGGTGGTGTGATCAGTGGGTTTCAGTGAACTTGTGGCGGGCTTTAGTATGAAATGCAGAGTCCTAGGCACCACCCCAGATCTACTGAACCACATCATAGGTGAGGCAGTACCTGTGAATCTGCATTTGAGGACCACCTCTTCAAAGGGTTAGACTGTTTCACCTTGGGTTACATTTTTGATCTTGTGAAGGGGTTGGGGGTGCCTTTTCCCCCAGGGATTCTCTGCAGATCTATAGGTACCCTTGGCTAACTCTGGAAGCTGTGTCCTATTTCAAGGGGGTAGTGGAAGAAAGGGCAGGGTTGGCTTGTACTGTGTTCTGACGTGGGGACCAGACTGGGGAGCCAGACACCCCTGGCTCTGGTTGACCTTTGCTTTTCAAACAGCTTAAGACGCAGTGGCAGAAGAATTCATCTCTCCCCTAGGCCTTGTGTCTGTCTGGAGTCTCAGCCCACGGATCTCCCCACCTAGAGAACAATTAGGGCACAGAGGTGACTTGCAGCCTCCCACCCCTCCTCCAAGGCCCTGTAACCACGACTGAAGGAACAAGCTGTCTTTCACTCCCAAAGCTGTAGCTGGTCCCCTAGAGCGCCCTGTGTTCTGAGAGCTGGAAGGCTTTTCAGTATTTGAAGTGATTTTTTTCCATGTTGGGGTGGAACCAGCCCACTCCACAAGCAAAATCTATAACGCTGAGAAGCGGCAGAAAATTGCCAAGGCTTAATAAACCTCATGCCTGATGCGCTCCTGTGGCTATATATCAAAGGGAAAACAAATATATTGACTAATTCCTCTCAGAAGAACATCCATAAATTACAGCTGTTTGAAACCAGCCTGTTGTGAAAAAAGGTTACGGATGATGTAATTTGCACCGTTATAGGTATAACTGCGCCACACCCAGGTTTAACTTTTGCTGCCGCCTCTTAGCGCTGAATGTGGGAAGGCCCAGTATCCTGGGGAATGTGTGGTTTCAGGGAGGAAGGAGAAAAATACCTTACATTTGATTTCTCAGAGTTCCCTTCTACCAGTAGATCTGAGATGGGGCCAGGACTCTGCATCTCACACTAAATCCCTCCACAAATTCACTGAAACCCATTGATCACGCCACCTCAGTTTCTCACTGCTTAAATGAAAGGTTTTCCTGCGTCTGAGAAGAATGACGTTTCTTTAAGTGGGGCACAGTGAAAGACACAAATACCACGAATACCTTCGTGTGACTCTCCTGACAACCCCTTGGTAAAGGTCTCAGCTTCTCAGAGGCAGGATGAAAACGCTGTCTGTTGGTTGGAGAAAACAGAATAGACTCATGGTTTAATGACCATGGCCCTGAGCTCTGGACCGAGGGCCTTCGACCAGCCTGAGTGCAGATCTGTGCAGGGCAGCTCTTGCTGCCATATGCCCACGAGAGGGATTGCACGGCCCAGACCCTGCTCTTCTTCTCATAGGTCCTCTCGGGAGTTATTCTGATGGGTCCTGTATCTCCAGACCCTTTGTCTCCTCTGCTCATCCTGGGCATCAAGAACAGGAGTGCTCTCTCTACTTGTCTTGGAGAGGGGCTATCCTTCTGCCTGTAAATGACCACTGTGAGAGCAATGTCCCAGCAAGGCTCTACATAGGTCAGAGCATACCAGCTCCTAGCTCCTGTGGTTACGTTACACCCATCTGTTATTCCCATCTAAGAGATGAGAAGACTGAGGCCAGCACGCTTAGTGCTGAACATACAGAGGATGATGTCAGTGCACCTCGTTCTCCAGTTTCCCAACTCCTTGGCTTACCTCCCTGCCAATAGTTCACTGGCTTCCAAGCTTAGCTGCACATCAGAATTGCCTAGGGTGCGTGGAAATACAGATTCTAGGGCTTCAACCCCAGGGAATCTGCAACTGCGAATTTGTATATTTTTAAACCATATGCAGGTAGTCACAACTTGCCTAGATGAAAAGCTCTTGGACTTGGCCCAAGGGTCTTTTGGTGAATGCCAGATTCCTAGGGTCTTTGCCTGGCTTCTCTTATTGACCAAGGGCACAGGTCAGTGGTTCTCTTGCCCCCTGACCTGCTGCTTCTCTAGACGGCTCCAAATGAACCCCTTTTTCCAGAGCTCTTAGTGCTGACACAGGGGCAGAAGAACTCAGGGGCCTTTCCAGCAGTCAGGCTCTTTGACAGGGAGGAGGCAATTAGGAGGGTCAAAGGGGAGAACATCAGCTGGGCCTGCATCAGAAAACTGGGGCTTGAATCAAACTTCCTTACGTGCCTGATTTTCTTATTGGACAAGTACAACCGTGAGCTGTTTTCGGGTGTCACATTCTCACTGTATCAACAAGGGCTTTCATTATCCACACCAAGGTAGCCCACAGAGGCCCTTCCAGCCACAATCTAAGGTCCCTGCCCTGGGACCCAGCATTTACTGGCTCCTTCGCAGCAAGTGTGGGGAGCAGAGGCAGCTCTGCTGACGCAGATGGACAACCCCGTGCGTCTGATTGCAGCAATTGCTGGCTTGATGTTTTGTATTTGTCTACATCTACCCCGTCAGTGGCAGTCGCCCACTCGGCTTGGTTTCTCTCGGGAAGGCTCTCACTGTCCTCTCCCATACGCACATGTTCCTACAAACACAAATACACATGGCCACGGGCCCAGCTGGCCCACTCCCGGCTGGCCTCTATTCACAAAGCAAAAATAGCCAGAGACATGCTCACGGATGAGTCTGTACTGCCAGTTGCTCTCCTCCTTGGTGACATCCCCGAGAGCCACCCACCCTCTTCTTGTTTCCTTAGAAGGTGCAGCTGAGAGCTGCGTGGGGGTGGGAGAACCTCCGAGTGGGCTCCTGCTTCCTTTTCTCCATCCTGTTCTAGAATGTCTGCTTCCTGGAACCTTCAGGGCATATCAGAGGATGGACAAGAATAGGGCTTCTCTTGAGCTGTGGATTGAGAAGAGATGCCGAGTTTCTTGATCGGTGGGTGTAAGATGGACCTATTTGCAAGGTAGACTCAGGGTCTAAAGATGATACAGACAGTGGATTATGCCTTGCACTTGGACTCTGAAGCTTAGCAGCTGCTCCTAGCCACATCCTTGACAGGCTAAGGCAGTTTAGGGGTGCCCTCCTCCCCATTCACCATTGGTTTATCATTGCTTAGTTTTAGTTTTAATTCAATTTTTAAAAATTATCATACAGTAAAATTAAGCATATATATGCTAAAATTCATTGAACTGTATGCCTTCAACAGATATGTGTGTATATATATATATATACACACACACACATACACAGCTGTGTATAAACACATATACATGTATGTATAGATCACACATATATACATATACGTATAGACATGTGTATGTATAGACACATACACATGTATAAACATATATACACATATACACACATGTATGTCTGTATATATGCTGTATATATGTGTATGTATGCATATAAGTATATATGCATATATATGTATATGTGTGTATATATGTGTATGTATATATACACACATATATACACACACAAATCTATAGAAGGTGTACAGTTCAATGAATTTTAGCATATTTGTTTTAGTATACGTGTGTATATACATATGTGTGTGTGTGTACATATATTCATATAGCCATCATCACAGTCAGACTACAGGGCACTTCCGTCACTTCCAAAACATCCTTGAGTATCCCTTTATTGTCACATCCTTTTTTATCCCTGATTCATCCTCCATCACTACGGCTTTGGTTTTTTGAAAATGTCATGTGAATGGAATCATACAGTATGTAACCTTTTCAGACTAAGGTTACATAAGGCCTCTGAGAGTCATCCAAGGTGTTCCATGTATCAACCAATAGTTTGTTCTTGTTTACTGCTGTAGTTCATCACATAGATGTACCATAGTTTCTTCATTCATTCGTTAAAGGCTGCTTGGATTGGTTCCAGTCATTGATGATTATGAATAGAGCTTCTGTAAATATTCGTGCATAGGTTTTTGCATAAACCTCAATGTTCAATGTCCTAGGGTAAATCCCCAAGACTCTGTCATATGGAGATGTATGTTTAACTTTATAAGCAACTGCCAAACTACTCTAGAGAGGCTGTGCTATTTTACATTCCTACCAGGAATGCATGAGAGTTCCAGCAGCTCTGGATTATTGGTAGCATTTGGTATCATCCACATTTTTTTATTTTAAACATTCTAGCAAGTGTGTAGTGGGATTCACTGTGCCTTTAATTTGCATTTCCCCAGTGGCTAATGAGGTTGAACAATTTTTCATGTGCTATTTGTCATCTATTTGGTAAAGTATGTATTAAGTCTTTTGTCCATTTTAAAATCAGCATTTCTGTTTTCTTACTCTTGAGTTTTAAGAGTTCTTCATTTTGGGTCAAGTACTTCACTGGATATATGAGTTGGAAATATTTTCTCCCAGGCTGTAGCTTGTCTTTTTGTTCTTTCAGTGGCGTCTTTTTAAGAACTTTAATTTTAACATTGCACAATTTACAGTTTTTCCTAGATCATGCTTCTTGGTGCATGTCTGTGAATCCTTTGGCAACTCCCGGGGTACAAGATTTTCCCCTATGTTTTCTTTTAATAGCCTTATAATTTTTTATATGTAGATTTATGATCTACTTTGAGTTAATTTTTGTTTATGGTGCAAAGTTTAGTTTGAGGTTTATTATTATTTTTTACAAAAAGGTATCTAATTTTTTAACAGCATTTCTTAAAAAGATTGTTCCTTCTCCCTTGAATAGTGTTTGCACCTTTAAAAAGATCAATTGTTCATATTTCTGTGGGTCTATTTCTGGGCTTTCTATTTTGTTCCATTAATCTATATATCTATCTCATTATAAATACCAGTTGTCTTGATTATTGTGGCTACATAGCAAGTAATAAAATTGAATAGCTTGATTCCTTTAACTTTATTCTTCTCTTTCGAAATTATTTTAGTTATTCTACTTCCTTTGATTTTTCCATATAAATTTTAGAATAATTCTGTCTGCTCTGCAAAATATATACAAAAAGTCTTCCTGGGATTTTAACAGAACTGCATTAAACTGATAGATTAATTTGGGTAGAATCAGCATCTTTACTACTGAGTCTTCCAATCCATGAACTGAGTGTGTCCATTCATTTATTTAGTTCTCCTTTGAGTTCTTTCATCAGCATTTTGTGGGTTTTAGCATATACATTCTTTGCATTGGATTCATACCAAAGTATTTAATTTTTGGAACTATTCTAAATGATACTTTGAGTCATATACTGTTAGTACATAGAAATACAATAGATTTTCTGTGTATTGACTTTGTATTCTGTAACCTTGCTAAACTCTATTATTAGTTTTAGGAGTCAACATCACCATTGTCCTCTCCCTCCTCCTCTTCAATACCTTGGGTTTTTCTACATAGACAATCATGTTGTCTGCAAATAGGGACATTTTTTTATTTCTTCTTTTCTAGTCTTTGTCTTCAATGTACTTTTCTTGCCTTATTGCTCTTGCTTGATTTCTAGTACAATTTTGAACGGGAGTAATGAGATGGGCATTATTGACTTTTCTTGATCTTAGGAAAAGCATTTTTTTCATCAAACATTATGTTAGCTATAGGGTTTTTAATAGATGCCCTTTATCAGGTTGAGAAATTTCATTTGTATTCCTAGTTTGTTGAGAATTTTTATCATGAATGAATGTTACATTTTTCAAATGTTTTTTCTACACCAATTAATATGATCATGTGTTTTTTTTAGATGGTACATATGGTGAAATCAGTTGTTTGCTTTCTCAAATGTTAATCTTGCATTCCTTAAATAGACCTCACTTGGTCATAGTACATTATTTTTTACAATATATTGATGGATTTTGATTTACTACTATTTTGTTGACAATTTTCATGTCATTAAAGAAAATTTTGTGATTAAACTTCTTAAAAAACATATTAACCTGTAATTTTATTTTTTGTACTTTTTCTACTGTTGGTATCAAGATAATGGTGACTTCATTAAAGTCAAAGAGTTGAGAAGTGTTTTCTCCTTATGATGATGTAGAATCCTTAAATGTTTGATGGAATTTGCTGTGAAATCATCCAGGCTTGGAGTTTTCTATTTAAGAAGGTTTTAACATAATGGATTTAATTTCTTTAATAGTTATTGGGCTACTCAGATTATCTGCCTCATTTCTGCTGAACTTTGACAGATAGTGGTTTTGAGAAATCAGACAATTTCATTCAAATTGTTGAATTGTTTTGCATAGAACTGTGCATGGAAGTTGTTTACTAACCTTTTAATTTTAATGTCTATGGACTCTGTGGTGATGTTCTCTTTTTCATTGCTAGTGTTAGCAATATGTGACTCTTTCTATTTCCTTTTTTCAGTCTTGCTAGAGGTTTATCATGAAACTTTTTGGCATCATTGATTTTTCTCTGTTGTTTTGTTTTCAATTTCATTGATTTCAGACCTTATTTTCACCACTTCTTTCCTCCTTCCTGTTTTAGGAATGTTTTGGTTTTCTTTTTCTTAAAGTAGAAGTTTAGATTATTGATATGACACCTCTCTTCTTTTCTGACAGAAGCATTTAATGCTATAATTTTCTCTCTAAGCATTGCTTTACCTACATTCCCATGCACTCTGATAGATTATGTTTTTATATATTTCAGTTCAATTCAAACTAATATCTTTTGAGAATTCTTTGATCTAAGGATTATTTAGAAATATATTGTTAGATTTTCAAATAACTGGTAATTTTCTGACAATTTTTCTGTTTTTTTTTTAAATTTCATTTCATTATAATTACAAAATTAACTTTTTATGATTTCTACTATTTTAATTTGTTAAGGTTAGTTTTATAATCCAGGATCTGGCCTATCTGAAAGAATTTTCCATGTGTTTTTGAAAAGAATGTCTATTCTGCTATTGTTGGGTTAAACACTCTGAGAATATCAATTAGATTCCATTTGCTGGAATACAGTTTTTCTGTATCCTTGCTGATTTTCTGTGTAGCTTTTCTGTTTATTACTGAGAGAGGAGTATTGAAATCCGTAATTGTGAATTTGTTTATTTTTCCTCTTAGATCTGTCAGTTTTTGCTTTATGCATTGTGAAGCTCCATTGTTAAGTGTATGCACATATAAGATTACTATGCCATCTTGGTGAATCAATTCTCTTATCATTATGTAATGTCCTTTAGTTCTTATAATTTTCTTTGCTCTGAGGTCTGCTTTAATGTTAATATAGGCATTCCAGCTTCCTTTTCCTTTCTTTCTTTTTTTTTTTTTTTTGAGGCAGAGTCTTGCTCTGTTGCCCAGGCTGGAGTGCAGTGGCACGATCTTGGCTCACTGCAACCACTACCTGCCAGGTTCAAGCAATTCTCCTGCCTCAGCCTCCTGAGTAGCTGAAATTACAGGTGTCCACCACCATACCTGGCTAAATTTTGTGCTTTTAGTAGCCAGCAGGGTTTCACCATGTTGACCAGGCTGGTCTTGAACTCCTGCCTCAAATGCTTGACCCATCTCAGCCTCCAAAAGTTCTGGGATTACAGGCATGAGCCACCATGCCCAGCTTCCAGCTTTCTTTTTTATTTGTATTTCTTAATGTATTATTTCCTATTGTTTTACTTTGACTGTTCTGTATAATTATATTTCAAATGAGTTTCTTATAGACAGCACGCAGTCAATTCTGATAATTTCTGTCTTTTAATCTATAGGTTTAGACCATTTATACTTAATATAATTATTGATATCTTTAGATTTAAGTCTATAATTTTACTTTTTATGTTGTATTATTTTTCTTTCTCTGTTTCCAATTTCTTGCTTTGTTTTGGGTCATTTGGTTTATTCATATCATGTCACACTTACTTTTTAAATATTTCACTACTTGCTTTTTTTTTTCAATTTCTATATTGTAATGTCCTTGAGGTCAGCAATTGTATCTTGCCCTTCTTCATGTTTGTTCTTTATCTTCTGTCATTGTGGGGGCAAGATAGTACTTCTTATGCAGTGGCTGTGCGCTAGCTTTCCATTACATAAATCAGTGAACACTGAGTAATTTGAATTTATGTTTGATGTTTATATTTCATGCTTAGGGAGTTTTTTCTTCTTCTAGAGGGGTTATAATAATTTCATTTCCCCTAACACATAGGGTTTATCTTTAAAATCTACTGGATTGAAATTTTGGACTTGGATTTAACCATGTCTGTGGATATATGAACAAGAAGAAGATGATGTTTCTGTTAGCCTTAAAATAAAGTGTCTTAATGAAAAACCTTAGAAACTAGTTTTCCCTCTGTGTGTTAAAAGACAGTATCAACTCATGAAGGATTTTGGTAATAGTGTACAAAAAGCTTCCCAGGTTTGTCAGATTTGACAATAACTTGCCTGAAAATATTAACGTGTTGAAATAAAGGTGTTAAAAAGAGCTGGTGAAAAATGGAAACATAGTAAGAGAAGACTTATGGGACAGCACTGGCAGTGCCCATCTGAGTGTTGTCCAGGAGGGGCATGAACTTTGAATCTCAGGGTTCCATTGGCTGGATCACCTATCTCCAGGTTGTAGTTAGATGCATGAGGCCTTCTTAATCTGATTCCATTAAAAATTCAATTATTTCACCTCTTTTTGTTCTGGTTTTATAATTACCAAGCAAACTTTCTTATAAGCAATTTTCTTTTAATTATGAAAGCAAGAACTAGCGGGTAACAATGGGAAATTAAACACATGCATCTCATTTTGCTTCCTTATATAACACTACTAAACTCACAGTAAAGGGATTTTTCAAAAAGGCATAAAAAAGATCAAGATGGAGTGAGGAGATAACAGAAACAAAACTTTGAAGGTGGAAAGTATATAGATGAATAGTATATTACGAGGCACAGGGAACCAGCATATTACAGAGGCAGTGAGAAAATGGAGAGCAACTAGATTTGTTTTTAAAGCCTCAAATGACTTAAGAATTGGATGCAGCAAGCATGCCTGTAACAAGGGGTGGAGAGAAAGTCTACTATCAGGAGGACTGGTTTCAAGTCTGCAAGTACTTAGATTCCAAATATCCTTTTCCCTCTGTCCAGCTTTGTGAATTCCTCACCCCTGCTGAACACCAGCGGTTTATTCCTAGAGGGATAAAGCAGAAGGTCATGGTATTTGGAACTATCCAAGCACATCTGATGGTATGGGCACTGCTGAAAATAGAGGGATCAACCGAGACCCCCACCCTCAGCTTGCTTTTCTACTTGGTTTCCAGCTGTATTTTTATCTTTTTTTTTTTTTTTTTTTTGTTGTTGTTGTTTTGAGACAGAGTCTCACTGTGTCACCCAGGCTGGAGTGCAGTGGCATTTGACTAGTGGTGTTCGACTCACTGCAGCCTCCACCTCCTGGGTTCAAGTGATTCTCATGTCTCAGCCTCCTGAGTGGTTGGGATTGCAGGGATGTGCCATTGCATCTGGCTAATTTTTTTTTTTTTTTTTGTATTTTTAGTAGAGAAGGGGTTTCATCATGTTGGCCAGACTCGTCTCGAACTCCTGGCCTCAAGTGATCTGCCTTCCTCAGCCTCCCAAAGTGCTGGGATTACAGGTGTGAGTCACCTTGCCCAGCCTATTTTTATCTTTCAAGTAACAGATTAGAAAAGCCTTCTCTAGAGATTGCACCTGTTCAGGTACGATGATATAAAATTACTAAATTGGAGGTTTTCCAATATAACAGGCCAACCAGATTATTCTAGTGTGATAGTGTCAGTCTGCAAGACTCATCCACATGGTCAATGCTTTTAGACACCCAGTCTTAAAGATGAGGAGATGATGAGGAAAGTCAGAGATCTGAGGAAAGCCTCCATCTGGAAAAATCAACACCAGAATAAAGAAACAGAAAAACACAACTTGATGGAACAGAGACTACAGAGAGAACACAAAAAATAAAATTATCTAAATATCTTTAGGGAAATAAGAGAATATAGTGCAATCTTAAAACAAGAACATGATATTTTAAAAAGAAACATTTAGAGAACAAGATTTTTTAGAAATGAAAACTATAATGGCCAGGAGATAAAGTTAAGATATTCTCAGAGAAAGCAGAGCCAAAAGTGAAGAGGATGGAAAGCAGGGTGAAAAAATGTAAAATTACAGAGCCTGTCCTGAGAGACTAATATCTGAATCATATTCCATAGTGAATGAAGAGAGGAAATAGAGATGAAATCATCAAATAATAATTTAAGAAAATTTTCTATATTTGAAAGACATTTACTTTTAGATGAGAAGAGCCAGCAAACACTCAGACAATGAGAGATAACAGACCACATCATGGCACATCTTTTTAAGAAATTTTAGAACACTGGAACTGAACGATGATCCAAGTTTCCAGGGAGGAAAAAAAGTGGTAGATTATCCTACACAGGATAAGCAAACAGAATGACTTCTGACGCCTCCACAGCAAGCCCAGAAGTTAGGACTACTCAAATTTTTTATGCAAAATTATTTGTGACCTGGAATGCTGTATCAATTACGTGTATGGAGATAAAAAGACATGAAATATTTCAAGAGATTTACCCCTAAGGTGCCTTTTCTTAGGAAACTATTGGGAAGCTTGCTCCACCTAACTGAGACAGCAAACTAACAGAGAGGAAGACATGAGTTACAGGGAACAGGAGTTTCTACACAGAAGATAGACAAAAGGAATGGCAGGATGATGGTGAAGGGAGATACCAGGATACATCAAGGGCAAGGAAGCCAGATTGGAGAAACTCACAGGGCTCTGAGAGAGAGAGTTCTTAAAGAAAATGAAACTGATGGAGTACTTGATGGGTCCAACTATATTGAGAGGAGATTTAGACATTGGGCAGAGAGCTGGGGTGGAAATGTGATAAATACACAGAGATGAACAGAGGACAAAAGTAAAGCAAAACAAAACAACAAAAAAAATTAAGACAAAACAGAATGGTGCTGAGAAGGAAAAAAGATTCACCATGTACCAGGAGGCTTAGACACGCCCAGGGTCTGCATGGTGATAATAGTAATGTACACCCGGTGAAGGTGAATATGTCAACCAAAATCACCGTACATCTCCACTGGGGGTACATGGGGACTGGATGGCAATGTGTGCATGTGGTGAGCTTGTGGGGACGGGGGCAAGCTTGTGTCTTACCTTTCATACTGCAAGTTGAGAGTCAGCCTAGAATTGGTAAAACTCAACAAGTAGTTAGATATGCATGTCACTTAGAGACGTGAAGACAAAAGTAACGGCAAAAACAGCAATTACTTTTTCACCAACCTAATACTAAGTGAATCTCCTACAAATGCTGAAGGTGTTGGGTTCCGGTGATTGAGCAGTGAGAGAGATGGAGAGGGGAGGGCAGGGGCATTACAATGTTTGCCTTCTAAGGCATGCATGAAATAATAAGCAAAAGCGTGCGTGATAAGAAGAAAACCTTAAAAATGGTAGGAGAATTTGGAAAAGTAAATCTCTAGCTTCTAATAAAAATAAATAGATAAAAATAAGGCCATTTGTGGCCATTATAGAAAAGTTGGAAATGCTTAGAAGTATATAGATGACACTGCTATTTTTTCTATTCACGGCCTTTTCACCCCCATCCGCTGCTATGTGAACTGCAGCCCCACCTACTGCAGGTGTATAATGCCCTCTCTGACGGACGATGCCAGCCTTGTTCTGTGAGCTTTTTGGCCAATGGCATGTGACTGAAAGTGACATGTAGCTCTGTAGCAGAAGCTTTAAGAAAGTTTCCAATTTCTGTCACTGTTATTTTCCTACTGCTTTATAATGGCCTGACTCACAAGGGACAGATTTCTTTATTGAGAGCAGAAGACCTGTGCGATAGAGCTACTGTTGCCCTGCAGCCGTGTATAACATGTGCGGCAAATAAACCTAGGAAAGAGCTGAATAATGCAATATGTATAAGCAAACAAAAGAAAACAAAGCAACACAGCTCCTTCAGTCTGAAATAACCACATTGAAGCTTTTGACATTGTGTAGAATGCATTATTGTGCCCTGTTCTTATGCTCCCAATAACTTGTAGCGTCTCCCCCTACTGGCAAGGTGCATCCGTACCCCTTGCTTTGGGCTTTGGCTCTGTGACTTGCTTTGGCTCGGTGGAATGTGGGCGTGAGCGATGCACACAGAGCCTGGAGATGTGCACCTGAAGTTGGACTTGTGCTTTTGTGCTTCTGCCATGAGAAAGATGCCTGTTTAGCACAGACGCTGGAGAGACGTGTGGACCAGGACCTCCCCTGCAGCCTTACTGCCTCACTTCCTGCAGGACAGACATCCTGGTAACGTGCAAAAAGCAAGTACTTCTTCTTATAGGCTTTGGGGTGCTTTGTTAAACAGCATTTTGTGGCAACAGCTAACTAATAACTAACACTGATACCTAGATTTCCGTCCTTTAAGCCTCTTTCTGTAGAAGCATGTCTGATTTCCCCAGATTGGATCATACTATGATACTATGCGATTTTATAATTTTTGACTTAATTTATCACCTCTTCTTCATGTGCCTATGCATTCTCCTTCTTCCATTTTTTTTTTTTTTTTTGAAATGGAGTCTTGCTCTGTTGCCCAGGCTGGAGTGAAGTGGCAGGATCTCGGCTCACTGCAACCTCCAACTCCCGGGTTCAAGTGATTCTCCTGCCTCAGTCTCCTGAGTAGCTGGAATTACAGGTGTGTGCTACCACGGCTGGTTAATTTTTGTATTTCTGGTAGAGATGGGTTTCACCATGTTGGCCAGGCTGGTCTAGAACTCCTGGCCTCAAGTGATCTGCCTGCCTCGGCCTCCCAAAGTGCTGGGATTACAGGTGTGAGCCATGGTGCTTGGCCACTATGGATTCTACTATAGCTTATTCTTAAACAGAATTATACCATTGCCTGTTTAAATAATCATCTACTGCTCAACATTAAACCTTTTCTGCTTTTTTTATTTCACAAATATTTATGTGGTAAACCTTACCATACAAAAATTTTTTATACACTCATGGTTATTTTCTTATATTAAATTACAAGGTATGTGATCAAGTAATAAGACTTTTATAGTTATTTTCAAATTTCTTAGAATTCTCTATAAATGCCCGTTTTCCATTTTACCAACACTGAGTATTGTTATTTCTTAAATTGTTTGCAAATTTGAAAGATAAAAAATTACACTGTATTTTAATTTACATTTCTTTGCTTCTAGAGAGGTTGAACAAGTATTTTAAAAAATAGCCTTATGGAGAAATAATTTACATACCATAAAATGCACACATTTTAAGTGTACAATTCAGTGATTTCACAATAAATTTACAGGGTTATGCAACCATCACAACGATCCAATTTTAAAATATTTCCATCATCCCCAAAGCAGGCTTTCGACTCATTGGCCGTCCCTTCTGTTCTCTCAGCCCTGGTCAACCTTCTACCTTAATGACTTTTGGTCTCTTAAGAATTTATTGACATTTCCTGTTGTGTGATCGCTCACGTTGCCCTCTTGCCTATTGGAGTGCAATGCTTGTCTTAGTGATTTAGAAGAACCATTCAAACACTCAATTAAAGTACGAAAGTCTTAAGCTAGTGCACACAGCCCCGCGCACCTGCGCCATCATCCCTCCTGCAATGTTCACACGTACACCCTGTGCTCCACTGTCCTTCTGGCTGTCGCCACCACGTGCAGCAGCGGTCTTCTCTTAGCTTGGGTCCTTACTCCCCGCCCTGTCCTCGCTCCTACTCATATTCCTAGTCCCCAGCACAAATAACATGTTCTGAGAGACCTTCCTTGACTATTACCTGGAGATCTCCCCGGTATGACTTTCAATGTTTTGGCTTCAGAGGGACTTACCTCTATGTACAATGATTTATATGAAGATGGTCCTGATTATAACATCTGTCATCCACGAGGTTGAGAATTCTTTGAAGGTGTAGGTCCCATGTGCTTTGTTTATCACTGTATGCCTGGCCCCAGGTTGCTCTTTTTTTTTTTTTTTGAGATAAGGTCTCACTCCATCACCCAGGCTGGAGTACCGTGGCATGATCTCGGCTCACTGCAACCTCCGCCTCCCAGGTTCAAATGATTCTCCTGCCTCAGCCTCTTGAGTAGTTCAGGTTACAGGTGCACACCACCATGCCTGGCTAATGTGTGTGTGTGTGTGTGTGTGTGTGT
>PVKP010033541.1:0-24935 GCA_004027715.1 Plecturocebus donacophilus | reverse complement strand
GTGAAGGAAAAATAAAATTTTTTGCGGATAAACAAGTACTCAGAGATTACATCACCACCAGGCCTGCTTTACAAGAGCTTCTGAAAGAAGCACTACACATGGACAGGAACAACCAGTATCAGCCATTCCAAAAACATACCAAAAGGTAAAGAGCATCACCATAATGAAGAATCTACATCAACTAATGGGCAAAACAGCCCGTTAACATTACCAGAAGCTGTGATTTTCGTCTCTGATAAAACAGACTTTAAAACAACAAAAACATAAGAAACAAAGAGGGACGTTACATGGTGGTGAAAGGATCAATGCAACAAGAAGAGCTAACAATCCTAAATATATACGCACCCATTACAGGAGCACCCAGATACATAGGACAAGTTCTTAATGACTTACAAAGAGACTTAGACTCCCACACAATAATAGTGGGAGACTTTAACACTACACTGTCAATATTACATAGATCAATGAGATAGAAAATCAACAAGGATATCCAGGACTTGAACTCAGAGCTGGAACAACTAGACTTAACAAATATTTACAGAACTCTCCTCCCACAAATCCACAAAACATACATTTTTCTCAGTATCCCATTATACCTATTTTAAAAGTGACCATATAATTGGAAGTAAATCACTCCCCAGCAATTGCATAGCATTTCACAGGTTTAAATAAAATATTGGTTGGCTGCTTATTTGTTATTTTCATCCCCTATTCCTTCCTGTCTCCATTGTTAAACACAATTATTGGCATAAAAGAGGTTTTTAATACCCAATTTTAGACTATTCTAGCCTGAGCTATAAAACAAGAGTCCCATTCTCTCTCCCTCTTTCTTTCACTCTTCCATTCTTTTTTTTCTTTCTTTTGCTGTTTCTTTCTTCCTCCTTTTCTAAAATCTCTTCCTCTTTCTCTTTCATTCTTTTTTTCTTTCTTTTCCTGTTTCTTTCTTTCTCCTTTTCTCTTTCTAAAAAAAAAAAGTTTCAAATCAGACAAAACTCTCCAAGCCAAAAAAAAAAAAGTCCACCACAAGTCATTAGATGAACAAAGCAAATCATAAACCAGGATGTAAGTTATTTTTTGTTAAGAAATTACATATGCATCTACATCTCTGTGTTTAAATGGGCTTACAGGTAGTTTGAGAGGATAAACACAAAAATGTGTTTTGGTGAAGGAGGACTGGAGGAAAATTTCTGCATCCCTGTGTTTTTTTAAATTTTGCAATACATGAGCATTTATTAGTCAGACTCACATTATGACATTATACTTCTTAAAATTTTATTGATATCAAAGAACTTTATATATTTATAGGGTTTATACTTCTTTTATCTTTACTACTGTTGAATAAAGAGCCTAAAGGTAGGGTCCATGCTTTGTACATACTTCTCTGTATTCTTATAATAATAATTGGAAAAATTTTTTTAAATGTATGGAAAGTCAGAATGTTTAGAAATATTAACTGAGAAAAGCAGGTTAAAAAGCTATATTTTAAATATTTAATATTAGTATCCTTAATATGTGTATTCTGTGTCATAAAACGAAAACACTCCACTATTCATGATTGTTATCTCTAGGCATTGTAGTTTATCAGTGGTTTTTATTTTCTTTGTATTTTCCTTATTTGCATGTATTACATATGGAAGCCAAAAAAAAAATGAGAATATTTATCATTATTAAAGATTGAAGTTCTTAAGTGCTTTCAGTAACATTATCCTCACCTTTGGGGTCATGGCTGTCTACCTGTAGTGGGGAGTGCTGTCTTCCTAAGATGTAAGACGAGTGGCTGAGGATTTGCACTTCCGTAAGAGGCTGTCATCCTTTGACACCTGCGCTGATCATGTGTGTACACTATGCCTCCTTCAGGTGCTGCACTATCTGGCAATCCAGAAACCTGCAGACCTTGCTCGGCATCTGTTACCTTGTGTGATTCATGCAGCTGTACTCAAGGTAAAGGAAGAAGGTAAATGTCATATTTAACTGATCATTAGTTCATTTCCAAAGTGAAAGTATATTTTGCTTAATTTATTTAATGATGGCTTTAATCTTTTAAAAATAGAAAGTCTGGAAAACATTTCTTCAGTTAAGAAGATCATAAAGCAGATAATATCCCATTCCAGTAAAGTTTTGCACTTCCCCAGTCCAGAAGACAAGAAGTTGGAAGTAAGTTTGATGTAGTGTCAGAATCTTGCCCACTGTTCTCCTCAGTTGGCACAAATTATTTTTAAGATGCGTTTTTAAATGGCTTTGCTTTTTTGCCATCTCCCAATGTATCCCTCTTCCTTTTCCACCGCCAGGAAATCATTCACCAGATTACTAATGTGGAAGCTCTCATTGCAAGAGCTCGGTCACTAAAAGCCAAGTTTGGAACTGAGAAATGTGAACAGGAGGAGGAAAAGGAAGATCTTGAAAGGTAATTGCTATTTGGCTAATTCAATTTTGTCCACAGTAGGAAAAGCCACCACTCTCTTAAGAAAAATTGTAATAGGATATTGAGACTCTTTTATGGTACTCATATATTATTTGAAACAAGCATTGTCTAGAGACAGAAATACTTCATTATCATAGCATTTGATTTCTTCTGTATTTTTGAGTCTCTGCCAGGTGTTTCCATTCTTCCCACTTTTAGAAACAGTCTCCCAGAGCCTCTTTTTCTAGGGATTCCTTGGTTTGCTCTTGGAGATGCGGTGTCTGAAATTTCTTGTGGAGGAGCTGTTAACTGTGTTGCTTACCCTGCCCCAAACCTTTGTTCCTTGACCACAGTGTGGGGGTGCTGAAACCATCTCTGCTTACTGTTCCTAGTTGTTTATTTTAAACAAAATTTGTGATAGCAAAGGTACACCTCCTATGCACCTTGCAATTATGTTTTGAAAGAGGGACCAGATAGATTTTATCAGATGAGGTAAATGATCAGGGCAGTATGAAACTCAACACCATTACCAGTGGAGCTTAGATCAGTGTGAGGCCCTGTTCATTTTTTGCTCGTGTTACTTGAAAGAGCAATATTGGTGTTTTTGGGTTGTTTTTTTTTTTTTGAGACAGAGTCTCGCTTTGTTGCCAGGCACCAGGCTGGAGTGCAGTGGTGTGATGTTGCTCACTGCAATCTCCGCCTCCTTGGTTCAAGCAGTTCTCCTGCCTCAGCCTCCAGAGTATCTGGGACTACAGGCATGCACCACCACGCCCAGCTAATTTTTGCATTTTAGTAGAGATGAGGTTTCACCATGTTGGTCAGGATGGTCTCGATCTCTTGACCTTGTGATCTGCCCGCCTCAACCTCCCAAAGTGCTGAGATTACAGGCATGAGCCACTGCGCCTGGCCGCAATATTGTTTTAATGTGTGATAAAGTGTTTCCAAATTAGCTTGTTCAGTGGCTTAAATTTGTCATCATTTAAACAATTTCATTGCCCTTTCCATTAGAAATGGCATTATTGATGCTAAATAATTAATATTATATGACAAGGCATTTACTATCTTTTAACAAGTTCATGTTTGCATTTTATGTCTTTAGTTGAGTGAAATTTTCTCCCTACTTGGCTATTGAAAATTTCTTCCTTTTAAATGAGAAGAATAAGCTCTAATCAAGGGACTCGTTTCTAAAATAGCAGTCTGAATTAGTGAGCAGGGGGTGCAGGGTTGGTGGCTTTGTGCCTTCAACTGTGTTAGTTCCACCATACGTTATCTGTGACATATTTGGAAGTTCAGTGTTTCCAGCATCTAATGGCACAGTTTACAATTGCGAGTTTGCCCAACAGCAAGTATTTTAAGCATATGTGCACGCATGCCTGCACACGCACACACACACACACACACACACACACACACACACCCCTTAAACAAAAACAAATATGGATCTTTGCTTTTATTGGATAAATATAACTTAGTTTATGTTATCCAAATTTCTTTTCATCTTTTATTAACTGTAGCATTTTCTAAGCTTCTAGTCTAAAAAAATTAGACTGAATATTTTTTCTTAAACTTTGACAGAGATAGCCTTGAAAAAGTTTTTATGAACACAGGTGAAAAAGCAGGAAGATTTTCAGTTGAGTGGATATTAATTCCAAATGTCAGTCTTATCTTGCTGTAAAATTTCACTCCAACCTTGGTGGGTCTAGCCAGTATGAGCTGGAGGATTTGTCCACAAAACTCCTGTAGGAGGATGGATTGACGGCAAAGTGGCCTGGACAGTTCATTTTCACCCTTTCATTGGCTGTCTGTCTCTCCTAGGTTTGTGAGTTGCCTGCTGGAGCAGCCTGAAGTGTTAGTCACCGGTGCAGGAAGAGGACATGCTGGCAGGATCATTCACAAGCTGTTTGTGAGTGCTCAGAGGGTATGTAAGAACCATTGCTGACTCTATCATGATCTCTCCAGACCTCTGCTCTGGAAGAGGCTGTTTTAGTTCCCACACATGGCTGATCACACTGATGTCACCCGAGCGTAAGTCTGGGCATTGGGTTTGAACACTGAAGAAACAATGACTTCTGAGCCTCGAAATCCATTTGTTTTCCTATATGTTGATTAAAATGATAAGTGTATTCTAGGACCTACATTTTAAAAATTAGGAGAGTCCAAAATTCATTGTTATAGAAGCTGGCAGGGACACGATTAGCAATGGCCAGTGCTGTGCTGTAGGAAAAAATATTTACTTACAGGTACTTTCAAATTAGCATGGAGTTCAGTTTTACCATCTTTAAAGCCCATGTAGTGCAAAGTGGATTCACAACTCAGCTTGAATTATAAATATAACTGTTTTTGTAATGGTGAAGATATCTACCTTTGAGGTTTCCTAGAAAAGAGGAAAACTTCAGATTTTTAGGGCTACAGAAACAGATTTCTGCACAGAAAGAAAGCCCAGCCTGAAAAATTATCATAATCATTACCTCTAGTAGTGAAAGTAAAGGTTTTAAAATTATATATTATCGGCTGGGTACAGTGGCTTATGCCTGTAATCCTAGCACTTTGGGAGGCCAAGGCAGGTGGATCACAAGGTCAGAAGTTCAAGACCAGCCTGGCAAACATGGTGAAACCCTGTCTCTACTAAAAATACAGAAAATTAGCCAGGCGTGGTGGCATGCACCTGTAATCCCAGCTACTTGGGAGGCTGAGGCAGGAGAACCTCTTGAACCCAGGAGGTGGAGGTTGCGGTGAACAGAGATCGTGCCACTGCACTCCAGCCTGGGCGACAAAGTAAGACTCCGTCTCAAAAAATAAAAAATTATGTAGTATTTTGGTTACTGGCTAAGGGCTCTGACATCCCACAAATAATGATCAATTCAGGGCTCATTAATATTAGGGATTCTGATAAAGGTATTATGATGTGCACTAATTACCTGCTTCCCCTTATATGGCACTGTGATTACACTAGAATGACCCTGTTTTGAGAGTGTAATTTTCAGAATAAAATAAGAAAAATAATACACATGGAATAACAACTGGATAATCCCTGTAGAGTTGGTCTGGAGTACAACTAGTTAATATATTCCAATTCATAGCCAAATACATGGTAGGAGTTCTTAGCAAGAGCTAAAATCTTTGTTTATGGGGCAGCTTCCTAACTTTCAAATTTCACATTAATAACCAAATATTTATTTCCTTATAAATTAGTCTTCTAGCAAACAATAGATGCTTGCTTTGATTTATTTTGTTTTTGTCTCTGGCATGAAAACAAGAACCGAGTTTGGTTCCACATCTGATGATATCTACCCAGTTCACTACCCAGAAGCTTACAAGCACATTTTTTTCTTAGCCACCAATATGAATGTTCCTCATATTGCAAAAAAGTCTTTCCTCTTTGATCGTTTTTAAAAAGTCACATGTTGACCGGTTGTGGTTGCTCACACCTGTAATCCCAGCACTTTGAGAGGCCTAGGTGGGTGGATCACCTGAGGTCAGGAGTTCGAGACCAGCCTGGCTAACAAGGTGAAACCCTATCTCTACTAAAAATACAAAAATTAGCCAGGCATGGTGGTGAGCACCTGCAATCCCAGCTACTAGGGAGGCTGAGGCAGGAGAATGACTTGAACCTGGGAGGTGGAGGTTGCAGTGAGCCAAGATCATGCCACTGCACTCCAGCCTAGGTGACAAGAGTAAATCTCCATCTCAAAAAAAAAAAAAAGTTATATGTTAAGAGGATTTAAAATCTGAAGTATTTATAAGTCCTGAGATTGTTGTTTCAGATAACTTAGCAAAATTAATTTTCCCCAAAATAGAAATAACCTCCTTACCCCCTCTACTGACTGCAAGTAAAACTTTGACACTATGGGAAATTTTATATTTATTTATTCATTTTCTAAAGAAAGGGTCTCACTCTGTTGTCCAGGCTGGAGTGCAGTGGCACGATCGTAGCTCACTGTAGCCTTGAATTCCTAGGTTTAAGCAATCCTCTCGCTTCAACCTCCCAAAAAGCTGTAACTACAGGAATGCACCACCACACCCAGCTAGTTTTTGTATTTTTTGTAGAGGTGGGGTCTCACGTTGTTTCCCAGGCTGATCTAGAACTCCTGGTTTCAATTAATCCTCCTTCCTCAGCCTCCCAAAGTGCTGAGATTATAGGTGTGTGTGAGCCACTACCCCAGCCTAGAAAATTATAAGAAAATATTAATCACATAATCTCACTACCCATTGATGATTTAACATCTAGTATATACATACGTGTATATAATTGTACATACGGTTATATTATGTAATAACTTCATTATTCTTATTTTCTACTTAATATACTTAAATTGTCTTTCAAAATCGCTAAATACAGGAGCATAGTATATCATCTTTCAGTGGCCTCATTGTATAGCTAACCCCCTCAATGGATACTGAAATCGTGCATTCATCTATATTATGTCATTTAAGAAAAAATTTCAAGTTTTCAGACCTTGTAGTGAATGTTTGTAGTCAGTGTTCTTATATATAATCCATATAACAAGCATCTGGTTGGTACATTTTTAAACTTAGTTCTTAAATGTCTGGCTGAAGTAAACTGTTAAGAGTTTATTGCCTTTGCATTAGCTGATACTTTGTATCAATTTTACTAGTCAATATTTTAACACTTTTTCTTTGAAAATTGTGATGCAATTTCACTTGGTGTTTTTATAGCTTATAGTAATTTTATATATTTATAACTTCCTTAAAATTATAAATAGTAACAAGCCTTATGATTATAGGTATCTCTGGTATATACATACTTAAATAGAATTCAGCAAATAAATGACTGGATTTTGCTTCAGACTTGCTAGATTGAATAATTCTTAGGCACCTATTCCTAAATTCACTGGAATATCTATTTCTCAAGCCATGAACACTTTTTTTTTTTTTAGCATCATAATTCCCAGTAGAAGAGCTAGGTTTCTGTTGGTCATTTCTCCATTAAATGACACCATATGTCACCTGTTGAGCCATAGATGCATGAGTAGTAGATGTCTGCTGTAGTTGACAGCGAGGTGTGCTGTGCGTGGTGTGACTTTGTGTTGAATATTATTTTGATAGGATCATGTTCCTTAATGTAGTGCATGCTGTCTCAGAAATAATCCTGAACTCCCTTGTCTAGCCCTATTTAAACCATCTTGCTTGTTTCCCTTTCATCACTGTTTCTTTTCTCAACCTTTCTCAAGCTGACTGAATCTTCTGATGAGGTAACAAAATAGCCTTTGCCCCTCCTAGTTCCTTGTTCCTTCCCATCCCTCTAACTTCATAAGGTCATGAACACTAACCACCTCCCTCACAGTCTGGATTTGGCTTACCTCACTTGCTGATGTTTAGTGCAACATGATTTCATGTTTCCATTCCCAAAACAATTATATTTTTCCAAATTGATGGTATTATGAAAAAAGTGTAGTAATCAGAATTAAAATTTTAGGCTGTAAGTGAATATGCATTTTATGTCATTTCAATGGAAAAATAGATGCCTTTGATACTGAGAACTTCTCTTTTGTGGTCATTGCTGTATGGGCCTCTGTCACTTCAGCATCACATTAGCTGCCCAGAAAGCAAGACTAATGCCCCCACTTTCGATTTGGCAAGTGAACCTTAAAAAGAATTGATTAAAAATTCTTACCCAGAGTCAAGATGAAAATCATCTTTTCACTCTGGAGAAAAACAGCTCCTTACTGGGCTGGGGCTGTCAGACGTAGACTTGAGTCGTTGCTGGAAGAAACACAGAAAGCAGTACAGCTCCATGGGCCTTTTTCATCAGATGTCTGAATATGGCCTTCTCTCTTCAGAGCAGATTGCCTGGCAGTCATCATCCCTCTTGTCTCCGTCTCCAGCCCGGCTGCTCATGCCGTGTTTCAAGCTTCTTGCATTTGCTGTGTGATGTGGTTTTTGAGTAATCTTAACATACAGCTGACTGCATTACTGAGTAACATAGGACATTTTCATTTATTTATCATGTTAATTCATCTGTCCTTCAAAAGCATCTGAGTTTAGCATTTTACCTGCTTTTGACTTTAGCATTTGATTCTTTTCCAGGCTACAGCCATGGCTCCACCAGAGGAGGAATTCAAGAGAATGGGCTCTGCAGAGGAAAGAAGGCAGAACTCCGTGTCAGACTTCCCACCCGCTGCTGGCCGGGAATTCATTTTGCGTACCACTGTGCCGCGCCCTGCTCCCTACTCCAAAGCGCTGCCTCAGCGGATGTACAGTGTTCTCACCAAAGAGGAATTTAGACTTGCAGGTGCCTTTTCATCAGATACCTCCTTCTTCTGATTCTTCTAGCGTTACTCTTTGGTGGCTTCTGAGACAGTGCTGCCTCCTCCTGTGGGAGGGAAGGTGTGCCAGGGAGAACCCCAGAGGTCTTGGAGAGGGCCCTGCCCAGTTGAGTGATCAGGAATCAAACCAGCATCAGAAAGACTTCCCAGCACCAAGCTGGAGCTGTGTTGTTTCGTGGAGGGGGCAGAGAGAATGGGCTTGAGCTGTTGAGAGATTTCTGCCCTAGAGATGGCCTTTGTATATGGGGGGAAACACAAACACATCATACACCACTCTCTGTCCTCATCCTGGCGGGATGGTGTTCATCATGTTCTCTTCTGTGACTGGCCTCTAGGCTAGTGGCTGCATTCATGGTCTGTGCAAACACTTCATGGTTCTATGTATCAGCATCAAGTGTTCAAAATAAAATACCTGTTAACTCAGATTTCTGGATATTTTGGTGGTAGCTTCTAGTCCCAGAAGCTGTGTTTTTAAAACTACATGACATCTGTCTATTCAATCACCTGGTGGTCATCTTTCTTGTACTAATTAACTGTTGATGAGCATTTTGGATATTCTAGGAGAAAGCCTATAATTTCAGTTTCTCTTTTTCACGTAACTGTAACCTAAATGTATTACTTCTGATAAAACTATATATCAAATGTCACTGCAAATTAGTTTTATATCTATCTTGTGAGATTTGTCTTCTTTCTTTTCCTTTTGGTTGCCATGTAAGTCATCACCCTGAAAATCGTCTCCCTCCCCTTCTCTTGCTGTACAGCATGCATTCTTTTTCTGTGGTTGCTGGCTGCGTACTGTATTTAATGAAGCAGAGAACAGCACATGCAAAAATACAGTCTGGGAACCTAGAGACTTTCATGCAGATAGTATCATTTAGTATATGCACTAATGCAGTGAGTGGAGGATTATTTTAACATTATTTTGCTTTGTATTTTAGTTAAAATAATCTATGGGGAGGTGTAGCCCCCAGTATGAGAATAACATATCACCACATTTCTAGTTATGTGGAGATCAAGATATATTATGTCTATGTTGCTAGATGGTCTCTGCTTGGTAATCTTATTTTTAGGCCTAAAATTTCCACTTCAATCCAAAGTAAAAATGGTTATACTGAAGCATAAACATAGAGAAGGGGCTGCCTCGAGGGAAGTCTGGGAAGGTCAGTTCCCCTTATAGCACTTTGGTAGCAGGGTGAGTACACTTAACACTTGCCCCAAGTCAGGCGGGGTTTGGGTTTCTTGCACTGCTCCTTGCCAGGCATTTGTGGACAGGATGTGGAGGGATGGAAGGCCATGAAGCAGTCTCCAGTTTGCCTCAGTCCGACAGGTGGCCCCGTCCACTGTCTCGGCCCCTACTGCCAACTCCTTTCTTCTGAGCACACTGTTAACAGATAGATAGATAGAGGTGGATGGATGGATGGATGGGTGGACAGATGCCTTGATGCCTCTATACCTCTATGGCAAAAGAGGCTCCACTCTTGTGTTTAAATCTGCTGACCTGTAACTTTCACCCATTGGGCGTCATGAGACTACACTTGAGAATATTAGCTCCTGGAAGCCCAAGGACTCTGCCACTGGCATTTCTCTGGCTCTCAAAAGTGGGACTTGGCTAGTTCTTGAAACACAAGCTCAAGTTACTTCATCTAAGCACAACTTCTCTGCTAGTTCTTCCCCTGGTAGCTTGTGATATCTGACAGGTGGTCATGGATAGATCCCTCCAAAGTGAACAGTTGCCCCTCCTGCAGGGAACGTTCTTGGCCTGAGCTTAGCAGCCAAGGAAGCAGCTGAACTGGAAGACCCCCAGCTTGGGACTCCATCTGGAGAGGGTGGGGACGTGGCCCAGCCCCTCAGGATTGGGGCCCCGCCACCAGCCCACACGCAAGCCCCATGGCAGGAATGCTGGTGACCTGTGCTCTGGAATGGCCCCTACTCTTCAACATATGCCCCAAAATGGGATGGTGTCCCAGGAGGTGGTCCCTGTCCCTCACTCATCCAGGCGTCACCAGGTCTGCCTGTGTGCGGGGCCAGGGCCTTGCTGTAAACTGCTTCCTCTACAGACACCTTTGCTTCTGTTAAACTTTGCTTCGGAAAGGTGGCCTCAGCTGTGGTCAGTCTGACCTGGGCAATCAGTGATGGGACATGCTCAAAACTCTTCCAGAGCCCTCCAGCCACAGGACAATTTGAGTAAATAATGACTTGTCCATGCTATTTGTACATATTCCTCTTTCTCAGCTCTATTTTTGCCCCAAACACTATTTTTGCCTGTGTTATATAACAAAGGAAACTGCATTCTTAGTAACCCACTGTCACTCTGCTGTGTTACCTCGCCTATATGAAAAAAGGAAATATTTTTAGAGTGTGAATTTCCCAAACGTCCTCAACTATTCTGGGATTGAAGTTACAACGTCACGAAAGGGAGTGCGACGGTGGGAGGCCCAGCCATCTCTGAGGCTGAGTCCCATCCGAGGGCTTTAGTTGCCACTGAGGCTGGGTTAGGACGTGCCCTATCCTGCCCTGTCCCTGTGGCAGGTGGCTTTCTTTGCACAGGGCTTCCCACTGTCAGCAGTGGATTCCAGAGCCTAGGAATACTCTTCATTGATTTTCTTGACTCCTGTTACTTTGGGGAAAAAAATGCCAGCAATGGCCTGTCCTCTTAGGGACTCAAGTAGGACGCAAAAATCCCCATTGGGGGTCCAGGGGAGCAAATTTGCCCAGAATAAGTGTGTAGGCTCTCTCCCTGCCACTGAGGGACATGGTAAGAAGGCTTCCCCAACACAGATGTTAGCAGGGTTAATGCTGTCCCACTAGTAAAGCAAACCTGTCCAAAATGGTCAGGGGTTTCAGGCCTTGCCATCTGGCTGGGGAGCCAGACATGTTTCTTTAGTGTATTTATCAGCTCCCCAGGTATGTCCTGGTAGACAGCTGCTCCCAGGAGCTGGCGAAGAAACAAACCTGCAGGAAAAGCCGGCCTGCTCCAGGCGTGTGGAAGCTGCTGGCAGGAGCCCAGCAAGGACCTACCTGGGTCATAATGGAAGCAATGCAACCAAAAATCCTTGATCGAGCCAGGACAGATGTGGCCTCATCACTGAAGATTCCATCTGAGACTTCTGCAACTAATCCAAATTGTATATGCTCTTAGAGCAGATAATTTTCTCACAGTTAAATAAAATCTGTCTTAAGTAGGAATTATGAGTGGCCCATTCCCCGGCTACCCACTTAACTTTTCCTTTCTTTTGTGTGCTCTGATGGAGAGAAAAGACAAAAGCAAGATAAAAGCTATGTGGGGTCACTTCTCAGGACAGAACTTGGCAACATGGCCAGAGAGCTGATTTAGTGGATACATTTTCAATTAAGAGGTTCTCAAATTTGAATTCTAGGTTTTCACATTTGAACTCTATCAGATGTGGTAGCGAGCTACTGATAAATTTGGCAAAAGATATGCAAGGTTCCCAGAGACAAAATCATGAAACTTTATTGAAAAAGAAAAGACATTGAGAATGTCAATATTGCTATTGTTATATTATTTTGGTAACATACCATTGTTCTTGTACAGAAAGATAAGGTACCATGAAGATGTCCATTCTTCCCACAATGACATATAATTCCAAACAAAATCCCTGAAATACTTTTTTTGGTGGAATTATTAGAATAGTTGAATCTGAATTGTATATGAAAGTATAAAAGGCCATGAACAACCAAGCGATTCCTGAAGAATAATAAGGTCGTGGATATTGCTCTGTAAGATAGTAAGACTTATTATTGTAATACTCTACTATAAAACATTATGGTACTACCCTGTGACCCACAATCCCACTACAGGGTGTCTGTCTATCCAAAGGAAAGGAAATCAGCATATCAAAGAAATATGTGCACTCTCATGTTTATTTCAGCACTGTTCACAATAGCCACGATGTGGAATCAACCAAAGTGTCCACCGGCAGATGGATGAATTAGAAAAATGTGGTTTATGACCTAGCGCAGTTGCTCACACCTATAATAGCACTTTCAGAGGGCAAAGTGGGTGGATCACTTGAGGCCAGGGGTTCAAGACCATCTTGGCTAAGATAGTGAAATCTCACCTCTACTAAAAATATAAAAATTAGCTCAGCATGGTGGCACATGCCTGTAATTCCAGCTACTCGGGAGCCTTAGGTATAAGAATCCCTTGAACCTGGGAGAGGTTGCAGTGAGCTGAGATTGCACCACAGCACTCCAGCCTGGGTGACAGAGCGAGATTCTGTCTCAAACAAAAAAATGTACACATACACAATGGAATACTATTCAGTGATAAAAAATGAAATTCTGTGATTTGCGACAACATGGATGAACAGAGAGGATGTAATTTAAGTGAATAAGCCAGGCACAGAAGAACAAATACTGCATGTTCTCACTCACATGAGGTGTCTGAAGAAGTTGCTATCATAGAAGTAGAGAGTAGACCAGTGGTTACCAGACGCTGGGGAGGTGGTGGGGGGTCGGGGGAAATGGGAAGAAGCTAGTTAATGGGTACAAAGTCACAGTTAATTAGGAGAAACAAGTTCTAATGTTTTATTGCACAGTAGGGTGACTATAGTTAACGATACTGTATTGTTTATTTCAAAATAGCTAGAAGAGAAGAAGATTTTGAATGTTCTTACCACAAAGAAATGACAAGTGTTTGAAGTGATGGATATGCTAATTACATTGTGTAATAATTTATTACACAGTGTATACTTGTATGAAAGCATTACACGCTACCCATAAATATGTACAATTATTATGGTCAATTAAAAGCAAAAGTTAAGGCTGCACATGGTGGCTCACACCTATAATCCCAGCACTTTGGAAGGCTGAGGTGGGAGAATCACTTGAGCCCAGGAGTTCAAGACCAGCCTGAGCAACATAGCGAGACCCCAGGTCTATAAAAAGAAAATAGTAAAAATGGCTCATGGCTGAAACCCTAGAACTTTGGGAGGTTGAAGCAGGTGGACTGCTTGAGCCCAGGAGTGTGAGTCCAGCCTGGACAACATGGCAAAACCCTGTCTGTCTCTACAAAAAAATACAAAATTAGCTGAATATGGTGATGCATCCTTATAGTCCCAGCTGCTCAGGAGGCTGAGCCCCGGAGTTCGAGGCTCAGTGAGACGTGATTGCACCACTGCACTCCAGCTGGGGTGACAAAGTGAGGCCCTGTCTCAAAAAAAAAAAAAAGATTAGCCAGGCTTGGTGGCATGTGCCTGCAGTCCCAGCTACTTGGGAGGCTGAAGTTGCAGTGAGCTGAGACTGTACCGCACTCCAGCCTGGGTGACAGAGGAAAACCCTGTCTCAAAAAACAAAAGTTAAAAAAAATAAAAAAAAGAGCGTGGCACTGACTTAAAGTAGTCCAGTAGAACAGACAGAGTTTTCAGAAGCTGACCTGTCCCTATAAGGAAACTTGAGTTCTGAAAGAGACGGGAAGGCAGATCAGTGGGAGAAGACGGACTCGTCAATAAATAGTGCTCGAACGAGAGGTCATCCTTGACCCAAGAGGAAAAATAAAACTCCCTGTATCACTCCCTACTCACAGATCAGTTTCTGGTAGATTGTTCTGTTCTGTAAAACACAAACACATGAAACATTTTTATACTATGTGCGAAAGTAGCTTTAAAATTCCAGAGTAGGGAGGTCTTAAATAAATACAAAATACTATGAATCCTAAAGGAAACACAAATAACATGAACCACAAAAGAAAAGATGGATACATTTGACTCCATTGATATTAAGGACTTATGTTTAACAAAATACAGAATGAGAAAAGACAAGCTACACACTAGGGTAAGAAATCTGCACATAGATAACCAACATGGATTAGTGCACAGAACAGACTTCACAGTCCCTCCCTTGAATCAGTAAGACTAAAAACTTGATAGCAAAATCACACACACACACACACACACACACACACGCACACATACACACAGATAGGAACAAGTCTGTCATAGAAGAGGAAAGAGGAATGAGCAAAACACAGGATCAGTTGTTCAACCTCATTAGTAATTTGAAAAATGCAAATCAAAATCACGAGACACCATTTCACACATACCAGATGGGCACCCATTTTGAAGTTAGACAATATTCAAATGTTGACAAGGATTCTGAGCAACAGGAGCTCTTATTCATTGCTGGCAAGACTGCAAATTGGGGCAACTTTGGAAAATAATTTGGCATTACCTAATAAGGTTTGAACAAATACATACCCTAGAACGCAGTAACTCTGCTCCGGGATGGTCCCTCGACCAGCGGCATCAGTATCACGGGAACTTGTTAGAAATGCCAATCTCCAGCCGCTAGACCTACTGAGCCAGAAACTCTAGGGCTGGGGCCCAGCAACCTGGGTTTCAGCAAGCCTTTCAGGTGACTCTGATGCACATCCGAGTGTGAGAACCACTGCTTTTGAGAAATGTTTGCAGGTATGGGCACCAGGAGACGTGAACAGCAATGTTCACAGCAGCACTTTAGAGAAGCCACAAACTGGAAACTGTGATGTCCTTCAACAGTGGAAAGGATAGTTATATTATTTTAGATCAGAGAGTAGTGAAAAGAAATGAACTATTATTATACTTACTGGCATGGTGAGTATCACAAACGTAAAACTGAGTGGCAGAAGCATGTCACAGGGACATAGATGCACTACAATTTCATTATATAAAGGTCAAAAACAACAATAACCTTTTAGGAATATGCTCCTATGTGGTACCCCCATAAAGAAAAGCTAAGGGGCTGCTTTCCACACAATCACACAATTCAGAGTCCATTTATGGGAAGGAAAGGGGATGCATTTGGGCAGCAGGGGACTGAGTTTAAAGGCAGAGGGAATACTCTATTTTTTAAGCTAGGTGGGAGGTATACTGCTGTTCATTTTACTATTTTTAAAAAATAGTATATATTTAAGCTGGGCACAGTGGCTCATGCCTGTGATCCCAGCACTTTGGGAGGCCAAGGCGGGTGGATCATTTGAGGTCAGGAGTTTGAGACCAGCCTGGCCAACACAGTGAAACCCCATCTCTACTAAAAACATAAAAATCAGGTGTGGTGTGTGCCTGCAGTCCCAGCTCCTCGGGAGGCCGAGGGAGGAGAATCGCTTGGGCCTGGGAGGCGGAGGTTGTAGTGAGTCGACATCACGCCACTGCACTCCAGCCTGGATGACAGTGAGACCCTGTCTCAGAAACAAATACATGAAATATAAAATAAAAATAGTATATATTTCTATCCTATTGTGGGACTAAAAGTCTCCATCACAGCAGGTGCAGGATTGCGTTATGGAGCAGTTGATGCAAAGCCTGCAGCCAGCCCGCCGAGCTTGAGGCCTGAGTCCGAGGGTCTGGCTGTGAGCCGCAAGTTGGTTTGGCCCATGCAGACTGGCCACCAGCTTGCATATTGATGGGGACAATTCTGGATCTTCTGGCTGGGTGAGACTTTGAGGAAACAGAGTCCCACTTCTGCCTGTCCACCCTGGGCCTCAGCGGGGCCTTCCCTTTTGCCCCCTGACTTTGCTGGCCCCTCCATGTCTCCTCTTCTCCCAGCAGGATTAGAGCTTTAGCTGGGGCCTGAGTGGAGGATGGAAGCCAATTGCCAATTAATGGGAACTTTTATAATGATGCAGTTTTATTGTGTATGTCTTGTGTGTATCTTTATATATGTGTGTACAGACACACATACATATAACACAACAGAGAAAGGAAGTTTATGGTTGTGAGTGGTAATTTTTTTTTTTTTTTAGACAGAGTCTTGCTCTGTCGCCAGGGTGGAGTGCAGTGATGTGAGCTCGGCTCACTATAACCTCTGCCTCCTGGATTCAAGGGATTCTCCTGCCTCAGCCTCCTGAGTAGCAGGGACTACAGGCTGCGCCACCACACCTGGCTAATTTTTGTATTTTTAGTAGAGACGGGGTTTCACCATGTTGGCCAGGATGGTCTCGATCTCTTGACCTTGTGATCCATCAGCGTTGGCCTCCCAAAGTGCTGTGATGACAGGCAGGAGCCACCGCACCTGGCCATGAGTGGTAATTTTAAAAAACTATTTCATTTACATGAGCATTTAGGAAAGTCATCTATCTTTATAAAAAATTCTTTTAACAAATATTTCCCTAAAATAATGACAGGTGGTCATTAGGTCTTTCAGCCATATGACAGAGATTTAGCCTCTCAGTGATCAAATCCACCACTCTGGTGGCTGTGTGGAAGGTGGGTCAGGGAAGGCCAGGCTGGAGTGTGGCCCTGGGAGGATGCCCCCTGGGACTGCGGCTCTCCAGGTACATGGATGCTACTGTCTCTGGGAGTCGCAGTTAGGCAAGTGCTGAGAAACATGATTGTATTCATCAGCGGTGTCTCCCAGGGCCTACCGGACTGCCCACAGTTTCATTCCGTCGCAGTGGCACAGAGTATAGGAAAGAGCTGCAACTCTTTTGGAGCTCAGGAAGGGTGCCCTCCTTTTGGGATCCACCCATCCTTCAAGACTGAATCCGCAGCAGGTATTTCTGCAAGGACTGGGGCTGAACCCACCGACAAGGAGTTAATGAGTCCTCTCAACAAAAGACCTTCCCCAGCAGCCTTTTTCAACAACAGTAGGCGACTCAGAGACCCTGCCATCTGGCTGTTAGCAGATCTCAGTGTCAAACGAGCAGGCTTCTCAGGGAAACTTCAAACAGGCATTGTTTTTCACGAAAGGCTCATGTTTGACAGGAAGGGAATGGTACGTAAGTTCCCAGGAGCACAGGGTTGCGTTCCAGGGTCAGGACAAGAAGAGGGGCACCCAGAAGAGCAAAAGGGACCCAACGCTGCAGCCACGTATGTTCCCGACCCTCAGAGGGATAGACCCTTCCCTGCCATGGCTTCTAGCTCCCACCAGGCAGAATGTGCTGGGCAGGGAACGACTTGTTCAAATTGTTCCCAAATCTAGCTCTGAGCACACTTCTGATTTGGAGGGAGGATGGGAGGAGTTGCCTCCACAGGAGATCTGGAAGGCTGCTTTGCACCTCCTCACTTATCCCGCCTGGGCAGCTTTGAAAATGCTGCGTTCTTACCAGGAATTATCAGCAGACTCAGTCATAGAGTTCTGGACAGCTTAGGATCCTCCAGGCCTCGATTTCTTGATTTCAGCAGGAAGATAGTTCTTTTGTTATCCTTCTTTAAAAGAATGGAAAATGTAATACTGTATTTCCATGGAGGCCTCTAAAGAAAGATCATTCTCCTTTAGAAAAGCATCCAAGAAATTACGCTCAAACAAATCTTCTTTTGGCAGGACACCATTTAATCAGCTGAAAGATATTTATACCTGTGCTTATAATTCCGTAGCTTGTCGTGGGAACAGAGAGGAGGAAGTTAGGAATCAAATGCTCCCTCATTTTTCAGAGGAATGACTGGAAGACTGGGAAAAGATCCTAAATTGTTAGGTTTCATATTCATCCATCTTAAGTTCACCAGAAACAATAGTTTTCTTATTAATAAAAATAACCATAAAAATAGAGAAATAACAAGTAAGGACAGAGATCATGTCAATTAACTGTGAGGATTTATTTGGTCCCGCCATTAATCAGACTGATAGAACAGTCCACAGAGCAGATGCCTTAGTAGGAATTGTATAAATTCCTACTGAGCACTGGAATTGGTGTTTTTCCCTTACCTATCCTGATTTGCTTCCTTTTAAACATCCATGTGCTCTTGAGCTTTCCAGCAATATAGCTATCAAAATGGCATCTGTGGGCCAGGCGTGGTGGCTCACACCTGTGATACCAGCACTTTGAGAGGCCGAGGCGGGAGGATCACAAGGTCAACAGATCGAGACCATCTTGGCCAACACGGTGAGACCCTGTCTCTACTAAAAATACAAAAATTAGCTGGGCACATTGGCATGCACCTGTAATCCCAGCTACTCAGGAGGCTGAGGTAGAATCGCTTGAACCTGGGAGGTGGAGGCTGCAGTGAATTAAGATTGTGCCACTGCACTCCAGCCTAGTGACAAAGCAAGACTCCATCTCAAAAAAAAAAAAATGTTATCTGTTAGGTGCAAAGGCCTGGGCCATGATGGCTGCTCAGAATCAAGAGGGTTTGGGGGAGGTGGAAGTAGGATGCTGGATGAAAAATTTACCCATAAAATACTGGCATGGGCTCCAAAATGATGCCCTTGGAAGTCTGCGCCACCCAAGGAGACCTGCACTTCCCGAGGCTGAGCACGCTCAGCTTGTTAAATACCAGGACACAGAGATAGAATAAAGTTTTAGGGGTTCCTTTGGGATATTTTCATGCACCAAGTATTTCTGAACAGGGTAAGCCAGAAAATGTCTCAATTCTTCCAGTGGCAAAATGAGGATACGATATCTGCCTTTTATTTGCCATAGAACTCCTAAGATTCAGGACTGATTTTCAGCAAAACTACACAATGGGTGAAGTAGGTATTTGAAATAAGGCCACTTCAAACTAATCATCCAATTTACCAATGGGTCAGGCCCACTCCTCAGACACTCCCACTTATGAGCCACCACCCCACCGCACTACACTTACTTAATACGGCAGAGCCTTATGCTAGCTAATCTAATGAATAACTTCATGCCTGCACAGAGGAGGCCAGCTGTGACTGTCAGGATACATTGTGCTACAGATGCCAAGCCTCTGAGTCTGCTAGATGGCACGTTCTTGAGGGGCAGGGACCATGTTTTATTTACATTGCTCTTTAACCCATCTAACCCATATACAATACATGACTAATTGAGCATGCAAATGAGTCTATAAGAGAAGTATACGTCCTATAATTGCTTTAGCTAAGCTAGGTAGCATTTCTGTTATGAAATAGTTCAGATTTCCAAATATGTGTATATTGGAAAGTATACAGAATGGCAGTAATCACTGTGACTTAAAACCAAACTTCAGAGCATTACTTTACCTTAAAGAAAACAGGTAACCACTCTCTGAGTTTTCTGTTAACCAGTGCCTTACTTCTCTCTTTGTCTCTCTTTTCTGTTTTTTATTAAAGACAAGGTCTCACTCTGTTGCCCAAGCTGGAGTGCAACGATGTGATCACGCCCCACCATAACCTGAAAGTCTTGGTTTCAAGAGGTCCTTCCACCTCAGCTTCCTGAATAGCCGGGACTACAGGTGTGCACCACCACACCCAGCTAATGTTTAAACATTTTTTGTAGACAAGGAGTCTTGCTATGTTGCCCAGGCTGGTCTTGGACTCCTGACCTCAAGCAATCCTCCCACCTTTGCCTCCCGAAGTGTTGGTATTACAGGTGTGAGCCACCACAACCAGGCTGCCTTACTTTTTATAGTTTCACCATGTAGGAATGTATTCCCAAACAATATGCTATGAAGTTGGTGTTGTTTTTGCTTTTTTTGAGACAGAGATTTCACTCCGTTGCCCAAGCTGAAGTGCACTGGCTGAATCACAGCTCACTGCAGCCTTAACCTGCCGGGCTTGAGTGATCCTCCTACCTTAGCCTCCAAGTGGCTGTAAATACAGGTGCGCACCACCATGCCTGGCTAATTTTTAAATTTTTTTAGAAACATGTAGTGTTTCACCATGTTGGCCAGGCTGGTCTTGAACTACTGGCCTCAAGCTATGTGCCCACCTCAGCCTCCCAAAATGTTGGGATTACAGGCATGAGCCACAACACCTGGCCTGCTATCCAGTTTAGCTTGTTTTTGACCTTCTAAGTGAAATCACAGTGTATGTATTCATCCTGATTTATGTTGTACTTTCTATATGTGACATCACCCACATTGATACACATAACGTTATTAATTTTCACAGCTGTATAGTATTTAATTATGTGACTATATCCAATTTAGCCATTCTTCTATTATGAACACTTGGGTTGTCCAGACTTTTTGCTGTTACAAACAGTGTTCTCTGAGCAACCTCAGGAGTGACTCCTCCATCACATGCAGAGTTTCTCTAGTACATGCATTCAGTGAAGTATCTGCACCTTTGACTTCATTTGATAATGTTCAGTTGTTTTCCAAAATGGCTGTCCTAATTTACAGTCCAAATAGTTCTGTATGAGAGTTTGTTTTACTCCATATCCTTACAGGCTCTTGGGTGTTGACAAAAATAAATTTTTTTTAATCAATTTGCTGGTTGTAAAATAGTATCCTTTTTTTTTTTTTTTTTGACACAGAGCCTTCTTCTCTTGCCCAGTTGGAGTCCAGTGGCGAGGTCTCGGCTCACTGCAACCTCCTCCTTCCAAGTTCAAGTGATTCTCCTGCCTCTGCCTCTCGAGTAGCTGAGATTACAGGCACGTGCCACCATGCCTGGCTAATTTTTTGTGTTTTTAGTAAAGATGGGGTTTCACTATGTTGGCCAGGCTGGTCTAGAACTCCTGAGCTCAGGCAATCTGCCTACCTTATCCTCCCAAAGTGCTGGGATTACAGGTATGAGCCACTGTGCCAGCCTCTTACTATGGTTTTAATGTGCATTTCCTGAAGCTTACCATCTTACGCTAAATTTGAAAACTTTAAAAGCTAAAAAAATGCAGAAGTCCTCTTTGTCTTGCTCAATCAGATCTATTAAAAACTTCCTGCAAGCAGCAGGAATTCTACTGCATGGATGTTCACAGCATGAATCCCCACAAATAGGGCAAAACTTCTCAGGGTTATAAAATGAAGGGGAAGCTGCTGCCAACACTGCTCTTATCAGCAGTGGCAGGCTCTAGGCTGGCCTGAGAATGAAAGCATTGCTGCTTCCAGAACAGAAGACGAGCATGAAATGGCTGTACACACTCCCATCCCTGCTAGAAGCTTATGGCCTAGAAGATATAACCACTCCCCCACATGCTGAGGGTTAGTCTTAGGAGAATGGAGGGATTCCCTGTGGAGGCTTCTGTTTTAATAGCGACTTCCCAGCCTTCTACAGATTGAAGCCTGCCTTGCCTGAGAACGGTCCCACCTAATCCAGTATGCATTTTGAAAAAGGAAGGAACAGAATGCCCTTCAGTAAAGACTAGAAAATAAAACCCAGCTGAGTGCAGTGGTTCATGCCTGTAATCCCAGCATTTTGAGAGGCTGAGAAGGGTGAATCACCTGAGGTTAGGAGTTCAAGACCAGGCTGGCCAACATGGCGAAACCCTGGCTCTACTAAAAATACAAAAATATTAGCCGGGTGTGGTGGTGGGTGCCTGTAGAGACCTACTAGGGAGGCTGAGGTTGCAGTGAGCTGAGATCACGCCACTGCACTCCAGCCTGGGGGACAGAGCAAGACTTCGTTCCCCCTCCACCAAAAAAGAAAAAGAAAAAAGAAATCCAACCTTACCTCACATATCCCCTGTTTTAGAAGTGGGTGTTTATGGCTGTGCTGCCAGTTCAGCAGCCATTGCCACGAGGCTACTGAGACTGAGGAACTGAATTTTTAAATTTGTTAAATTTTAATTAATTTAGAAACTAAAGCAGAGTAAAATATTTTTCTGCTGAAACAACATTATTGTTTTGGTAGTGCTTCACTGCACTGTAGCCATTGAAAATTTAGCATCTTTGAGATGTTCTCTAGGTATACAATATGAACTTTTAAATATTTAGTATAAAAATCACCAATTTTTGGCCAGGCGCGGTGGCTCACGCCTATAATCCCAGCACTTTGGGAGGCTGAGGTGGGTGGATCACGAGGTCAAGAGATCGAGACCATCTTGGACAACATGGTGAAACCCCGTCTCTACTAAAAATACAGAAATTAGCTGGGCGTGGTGGCGCACACCTGTAGTCCCAGCTACTCGGGAGGCTGAGGCAGGAGAATTGCTTGAACCCAGGAGGTGGAGGTTGCAGTGAGCAGAGATCGCGCCATTGAAATCCAGCCTGGGTAACAAGAGAAAAACTCCGCCAAAAAAACAAAACAAAACAAAAAAACCCCCCAATTTTTATATTGTTACATGTTAAAATAATCATATTTTGGATATACTGGTTTAAGTTAAATATATTGTTAAAATGTTTATCTGTTCCTTTTCATTTTTTAAAGCAGCTACTAAAAAATTTAAACCTACATATGTGGATGACATCAGGCAAGATGGTGGCGTGGGAAATATAGGACTCTGTCTCCCTATCTAGATAATTACACTGGCAGAATCTGTTTGATGTAACTATTTTGGAACTCTGGAGTCTATTCAAAGGCTTGCAGCTGCCAGAGGAAGGCTTGGACAGTAAACTGCAATTAATTTTGGTCAAATGCTCTTGGCATGGTAGTGGCTTACCATTCTCTTTCCTAGCTCCGTGGCAGGCAGTCATGCACATGTACCTGGTGCAGCTTGCACGAAGCTTGTGGAAGTTAGAGAAGGGAATAAGGACCTTGCCTTCCACATATCAGGGATCTGTGTTCTGAATGCTGCTTCTGATCATGGAGGTGCAGACACAGAGACAGACGCCACTGTTGCAACCCCACCATCTGAAGTAGCTTTCAGAGTATTTAAAGACTGAGAGCCTGTTACCTCCTGCCCCCTTGGTTTCTCCCTCTTTTCCCTTTTGGGAGGCACATTTGAACAATGGAGCATCAAAAAGCAGCTGCATACACAGGGAATTTAGAAAGCCACTACATACGTCCAGGGAAAGATTTAGGATTAGAAAAGACCCAAGAAGAGCTTAAATTTACACCTTGAATAGATGCCTGGCACAGTCATTCTTCTATACTAAGAACAGCAACAGCAAAACCCAGCAAACCTTGGAGAAGAGGAGAATCTGGTTTCCAGAATTGCCAAAATATAAAATTCAAATGTCCGGTTTTCAACAAAAAATTACAAGGCATACAAAGAAACAGGAAAGTATAGTCAAATCACAAAGCAAAAAATTAAATCACCAGAAATAGTCTCTGAGAAAGACCAGATAGCAGAGTTACCAGACAAAGGCTTTAGGACAACCGTCTTAAAGATGTTCAAAGAGCTAAAGGAAGAGGTGGACAAAGTAAAGAAAATGATGTATGAACAATATGGAAATATCAATACAGAAATATAAAACATAAAACAGAAAATGAAATTTTGAGCCAGGTGTGGTGACTCATTCTCATGCCTGTTATCCTAGCACTTTGGGAGGTGGAAGTGGGCAGATCACCTGAGGTCAGGAGTTTAAGACCAACCTGGCCAACATGGTAAAACCCCATCTCTACTAAAAATACAAAAATTAGCTGTGTGTGGTGGCACACATCTGTAACCCCAGCTACTTGGGAGGCTGAGGCACAAGAATCACTTGAACCCGGGAGGTGGAGGTTGCGGTGCGCTGAGATTGGGCCACTGCATTCCAGCCTGGGCACAGAGTGAGACTCTGTCTCAACAAAAATAATAATTTTTTTTTGGAGCTGAAAAGTACAATAACTGAAATGAAAAATTCATTAGAGGGATTCAAAAATATATTTAAGCAGGCAGAAGAGAAAATCAGTGAATGTGAAGAAAGTAGAATTGAAATTCTCACCTGAGGAACAAGAAAGAAAAATATATTAAAGAAAAGTGAACAAATCCTGTGGATAAGACACCATAAAGCAGACAAACATATGCAGTGTGGGAGTCATAGAAGAAGAGGGAGACAAGTAGCAGAGACATTATTTGAACAAATAATGGCAAAAAAATTCCAAATTTAATGCAATTTAATGTTTATATTCTTGGATGAATACAAACACAAAGATATCCACATCCAGACACATTCTAATAAACTGTCAAACACCAAACACAGAGAGAATCTTAAAATCAGCAAAACAGAGGTCATTCATCGCATCAAAGGGTGCTCAAAAAAAAATATCAGCATATTTCTCATCAGAAGTCTTGGAGGCCAGAAGGCAGTGGGCTGATGATATATTCAAAGTGCTGCAAGAAATAAAATGGCCAACCAAGAATCCTATATCTGGCAAAACTGTCCATCAAAAACGAGGGAGAGATTAAAATAGTTTAAAACAAAAGCTGAGAAAGCTTATTGCTGCTAGACTAACTCTGCAAGAAATGTAAAGGGAGTCCTATAGGTTGAAATGAAAGGATGTCAGGCTGGGCATGGTGGCTCATGGCTCTAATCCCAGCACTGTGGGAGGGTGAGGTTGGCGGATCATCTGAAGTCAGGAGTTCAAGACCATCCTGGCCAACATGGCGAAACCACGTCTCTAATAAAAATATAAAAATTAGCTGGATGTGATGGCACACACCTGTAATCCCAGCTACCTGGGAGGCTGAGGCAGGAAAATTGCTTGAACCCAGGAGGGGGAGTTTGCACTCCCCCTGCACTCCAGCCTGAGTGACAGAGCAAGAGTTCATCTCAAAAAAAAAAAAAAAGAAA
>PVKP010033540.1:0-24946 GCA_004027715.1 Plecturocebus donacophilus | reverse complement strand
AAGACTGGAAAGAATGGGCTTAAAAGCTTATGTGGAGATATTAACCTTCCAAGAAATAAAAACATGCCTTCTTTGAAGCAAAAAGAAACGCAGGAAAGAAAAAGAAAATACTGTAGACTTGTGCTGTCCAGTAAGTAGCCACCAGCCACACAGGGTTACTCAGCACCCACTGAAATGTGGCTTGTCTCAACTGAGATGTGCTGTAAGCATACCAGATTTCACACTTAGTTTAAAAAACGTAAAATATCTCATTAATACTTGCTCTAAATTGATTACATGTTGAAACAGTATTTTGGACATATTGGGTTAAGCATTTATTAAAACAAATTTTACCTGCTTCTACTTTTAAAAATGTGGCTACTAGAAAACTTCAAATTATGATGTGGCTAGCGTTATACTTCTATTGGACAGCGTTGCAGGTGTATAGTAAGTGATGACATTACTTACTGTGGGAATACAAATCTTGCTTAAGGGGTTTCCATCCAGGAGATATGATCCATTAAATGTTACATATTCATCATAATACTGAGGTGCTTGAGGAATCACACTACACAATAATTTGCGTTTTTCTTCAATTTTTTTCCTTATGTGCAAGTATTCAAAATATGGATTTGCTCTCTCTGAACTGTATGGCTGAATCTCATCTAGTTTCAGAGAATCTACAATGGCTGCCAGAGATTGCTGAGTTTTCTCTTTTGCCTGTAGTAAAGAGGGACTCACTTGCACAGGCTGAGGTACACGTGACACTTTCCTTTTCCGTGGATGGTGAATTTGAGGATCGTCATCTTCTGTTAATCTTATTCTTCCTCTAGGAGATGAGGATTCACTGTCTTTTTCTGATAATAGTGTACAGCTAGCAAGAATCGGTTTGTTTTGATTTGCCATTGTATTTGCTTTGTTTCTAGTCATTCTTTGAGGGATTTGGTTTTCAGTTTTATCATCTTCGGTATTTTCTTCGAATTCTACTTTAACTAACTGACCATATTTATGCATTTCTGGTTGAGCTGACTGTTGTGAATGGTTTTCCAGACTTGATAAGATGCTTTGTTGAGATTCTTCATCTTCTATGGAAAGCAGACACTTTTCACTTTCAGGACAATGTTTTGGATTATCTTGTTCATTTAGGTTTCCTTTTGGCATCCCTGCATTCATTTCACATAAATCAGAATCACACCTATTCAAATGAGTTAAAACCAAACTCTCTACTTTGTTTTCCTTTTCATGTGAAATAATCTGAATATCAACTGTGCTGTTCTCAACTTCATGGCCACTGGAAGACTTATAAGTTAGTTTGCTAAATGCATAATGTGTATTTAGCTGGGTAGAGGCATCACTTCCATTAAAGTCCTTTTCTGATGGTAACACTGGTAAAGTATAAGCCTTCTCAAAGTTTGGTGATGCTTCCTGAATAGTGCTGTCAGAGTATACTGGGACATAGGCATCTGTTTTTTGAACATCTCCTAGGACAAAAGTATTTTCTGTATCTTTTGTAGATTCATTATCAGTATCTATAACAGAACTAATAATCTGAACTGCATTTTTTTGTTGTAAAATACCCGGCTCTTGATTGGCAACAAATGACAAAGACATATGTTTAGAAATCGATTCAGTATCTGAAAATGGTTGGCTGGGAAAAGAGCAAGGTTGCTGTGAAGGCATAAAGGATGCTGGATCCTGAGCGTAAGAGTTTCCTGGCAGTTCAGTCTGGTGAAGGGATAAAAAATCAGCATTTTCTTTCAATATTTTGTTTTCAGAATTAGAAAAACTCACAACAGAGGATTCTTGATCAAGTATGTTAGAATGTGGGCAGATAAAGTCTCTGGTGCTTAATGTCTCTAGTCTATCAACAGGCATCTCCCATGATTTATTCTGGATCACACCAACCTGACTAGACGGCTCTAAATGTACCGGACTGTCCATTACAGTGCCCACTGGAGCAGTATTCTTGATGACATTTCTATCAGCCGAAACATATTTGCTGTTTGAAGTTCCAGTTGGAGAGGCTGCAAGACTGGAATGGATGTTAGACACATCTGAAAGGTCTCTTTCAGGAACATTTGAGAATACCTCAGGTTTGGGAGAAGGACTAGTATCTCCTGGCACAGTTAATAAGCTACCTTGATTGCTTTCTTCTGATATTGTCTGGAATTGTTTTGTATGTTCACAAATGACAGACGGCATGCTACATCTTCGAACTTCTACAGGTCTCCCTTCACTTATAATTAGTTTAACATCTTCTACAGAAGAAAACCTAAGATGGGATGTTGGAAGTCTGTTTGCATATGGTGGCTTAATCCGCTCTGGCAAGTCAGCCAGGCTGTCCAATTCCCTTTCATGAAGGGCAGGAGATCTGGCAATTGACAAAAAAGGTGACTGGGAAAAGGACATTTGGGATTCTGAACCCTCTAACATAAAGTCAGAGTCATACTCAACTGGAGGCCTTGGGGTTGTCACTGTAGTATGGCAGGAATCTTCTGAACTAGCAACAGAAATCATGGATACAGATCTGGAGCTGAGACCTGACTTTTCATTTTCTGATCTAGGAGACCTGTTTAAGCTATTATCAGAAACAAAAGATGACTTCCCTAAAGTCATTACACTTTTGGTGTCAACAGATTGTGATCTGTTACTCACAGCATCTTTAGGTTGTTTCTCCTTGGTATAAGCATCAGTCAGTTCTGAACTCTTTGACCTAGTAAGTTCTTTATTTTTGGATTCAGCTGGTGTATGCTTTGTTTTTTCTCTATCTTTTATTTTAAGTTCTAAACAGTTACGATTTTTCAACCGTTCCTTTTCTTTTTGCTTAATTTTTTCCTTATGTTTTTTGTGCCACTGTTCTATTTCTAGGTCTTTAAGGCTTAGCATTCGTTCAAAACTTGTCTGCATTAAATCATCATTCACTAATCTCTTTTCTTTAGGCCGGGTATCTTTTGATGCTGGTGACGACTTAGGTTTAGGCTTATCTGCTTCAGATTTTAGTCTGAGTAAACTATTTAGTTGAATTTTATCTTTATGTTTGTCTCGTTCTTTGTATCTATCTATATCTTTATCTTTTTTATCTTTTTCTTTTCCATCTGGAGTTTTCAAAGGTTCATCTTTTGTTTTTTCTTTAAGGGATAAGGGTTTTTCATGTTGTGCTTTATTACCATCTACTATACTTGATTTTTTCTCTTCCTGTACATGTTTGGAGTTAGCTATATTTATACTTTCTTTATCTCTAGATTTTTCCTTTTTATCTAGCTCCTTGTCTTTTTCTTTATTTTTGCCTTTTTCTGATTTAGTATACTCACTATTATCTGACTGTTTACTTTTCTTCTCCATCAGGTGCTTTTCTTTGCTTTCTACTAGATGCCTCTCTTTTTCAGGCTTTTCTTTGTCATGTTTCCTATCAGTCTTTTCTCTACTTTTCTCTCTGTCATCAGTTTTTTTAATAGCAGCAGTATTTTTGCTCTTCTCACCTTCTTTATGGCATTTTTCTGTGTGATGCAAATATAGCTTGTCCTTTTCTCTTATTTTATCGACACATTCACTGAGATCTAACTTGTCTTTTTCTGACTTATGCTCATGTTTTATCTTCTTTTCAAAGTTTTTTCTTTCCTTCTCAGTGTCCTTTTCTTTAGTTTGAAATCGCTTTTCAGATTTTTCTTTACTTTCCTTTATATGCTTTTCTTGTTTTTCAATGTCTATTTCCTTTTCCACTGAATGAAGCCCAATAGATTCCTCAATGGCACTCATACCCAAAGAAATAAATTCTGAGTCTTTATCTGTGGGTATGTTCTCTCTCTCTTCTTTTAAATCTTTTATTTTTTCCTCCCTAAAAGATTTCTCACTTTCCTTTTTCATCTTGTCTCGTTCTTCTTTAAAGTTCCTCTCTTTTGAGACATGCTTTTCCTTGGTTTTCTCATCTTTGAAGTTTTTTTCCAATTTTGATTTTTTTTCTAATGTTAGGGATTCATGTTCCATATTTAAAAACAGATCTTCAGTTTCATCACTTTTAAAAAAATTCTCTTTCCAAAATTCCCTATCAAATTCCACACTCCTCTGCAGTTCTTTGGCACTATCCTTATTTTTGTATTTTTCCTTTTCAACTTCTACTTCTTTTTTATGCTTTTCTTTTTCCCTCTCTTTATGTTTCAATTTATGTTTTTTTAATGTTTTACCTTCTTTATCTGTTTTTTTCAGTGTGCAATCTGAATTTTCAAATGTTGGACTATGATCTTCATCCTTTATTTTGGCATTTGCTTTTTCACCAAATTCTAAATGGAAATCTTTCTGATGTTTGCTTTTATCCTTATGCTTACAAGATTTTACACTTGAACTTTCTGGCAAGAATTCAGATTCTGTATTATCATACCGAACAAGATCAGGCTGTAATGACATTTCAGAACTTCCTGGTGATAAACATGTTTTAGTATGTTCTTGTTTTAGTGGTGTTGACTGTTTTTCACTTAATCCACAAGAATGTTTGGGAGATTTACCCGTGGAAATATGAAATAAATGTAATGAAGTATCATCTTTTGGGCTAAAAGATTTCCTAAAGTTCCCCTCCTCTCTGGTCTTTTCTGAACAATCTAGTCCAGTATTTACTGTCAAGTTTGTTATTCTGGTATTTTCTTTTCCTTCCTTTTCTTGCTTCAGCTCTTGGTTCTCTTTATTTTTATTCTGGTTTTTCAATTTTCTTTTAACTTTGCCTTTCTGTTTGTGTTCACCTGAAACTACATATTCCTTTTTGGTTTGTGTATCAGAATTTGATGTTTCAGGGATGACAGAACATGTAGTAGAGATCTTTTTATTCTGAAGAGCTTCTTCATCAGAACTTTCAGTACTTGAATATAAAACCCTAGATGGCTTTTGTTTTTTATTTTTAAATGATTTAGGATAGAAGGCTTTCTCCTGTTTTGCAAATAAACTAGTTTTTTCTGCTTCGGGTTCATTTTCTTTTCGTTGTTCTTTCCTAAGAATATGCCTATCATCAATCATCTTATTAATTTCTTCATCATCATCATCTTTGAACTCATACTCATCAAGGGCAGATGGAAGAGGTGTTTTACTGGGAAGTATTTGTTTACTTTCACAGATGAGAGAGTCTTTCTCTGTTTCAGAGTCAATATTTTCATCAACACTAGAAGGATTTACAGATTGAGCCTCTTCAGAATCTAGAGTAAAAAAAGAAAATGTGGTGTTGGTCAAAACACAACTGTCAGAAAAATAATTTTTTTTTCTGAGAGAAAAATCTAGCTTATACAATAAACATTTCAAACAATTCATAATCACTACATATTTATATGGAAATAATGCAATAGCAATATGTAAAAACTGCTAGTGTTGTAGAACAGCTTTTCTAGAAAATATGCTCTACGGTAAGGCTCCTTTTGACACTTCTAAAAGCATGGAGTATGTTAAAATCACAATATGTAGTATAAAAATATAGTTCTGCAATCAACAAAGGAGAACGTATCTCTTTGAATACTGATTTCCTTTCTTTTGGGTGTACATCCAGCAGTGGGGTTGCTGAATCATATGGTAGCTCTATTTGTAGTTTTTTGAGGAAACTCCAAACTGTTCTCCAAAGTGGTTATTTACGTTCCCACCAATGGTGTACAAGGGTTCCTCTTTCTCCACATTTATGCCAGCATTCATTATTGCCTATCTTTTGGATAAAAGTCATCTCAAATGGGCTGAGAGGAAGTTAGTACTGAAGAGAGAACCTGCACTCCCATGTTTACTGCAGCACTATTCACAGTAGACAAGAAATGAAATCCACCTAAATGTCTATCAGTAGATAAATGGATAAAGAATATCTGGTTCATACACACAAAGTATTATTCAGCCATAGAAAAGAATGGAATTCTATCATCTGCCACAACATGGATGGAGCTGGAGGACAGTACTTGAAGTAAAAAAAGCCAGGCACACTAAGACAAATACAGCATGTTCTCACTTGTATGGGGAAGTTAAAATTAAACTCATGGAAATAGAAGAATGACAGCTATCAAAGACTGGGAAGGGTTGTGGAAAGGGGGGGATAAGACAGAGTTAATGGGTACAAAAATACAGTTAGATAGGATAAATAAGATGTAGTGTTCAGCAGCACAATAGGGCAACTATAGTTAATTATTTATTTCCTATTTCCCCATAACTAAAAGAGCGGAATTAGAATGTCCCCAACACAAATAAATGATAAATGCTCAAGGTAAACCAATTACCCTGGTTTGATCTTCACACACTGTATACTTACAGCAAAATATCACATGTACCTCACAAATTATGTACAACTATTATGTATCCATAATTGTTAAAAACTGAAAAATAATTGCAGTTACCAAAAATATACATATTTTTATATACATATACATTTATACATATAATAACCCAGGGGTCTTGATTAAGGGGAAACATTAGCTGGTAAAATGTTCTGTAAAGGTGATGGGGGGATGGAGGCAGCAAACCACATTGCCATGTATGTACCTATGCAACAATCCTGCATGATCTGCACATGTACCTCAGAACCTAAAGTACAATAAAAAATATATATACATATTTAAATAAAAGAATAAAAGCTCTGTACAGTCTGCACACAAGTACTTTTTTTGGACAGATATTTAACTCGAATAAGATTCTTTAATCCAAAACTGACTAAAAATCACTAACTTAAAGGGTTTAATTATGTAAACATCACAAATTATTTTATGTGTTTCAGAATATTTTTTGTATTTTTAGTAGAAATGGGGTTTCACCAAATTGCCCAGGCTGGTCTTGAACACCTGAGCTCAAGTGATCCACCTGCCTTGGCCTTTCAAAGTACTGGGAATACAGGCATGAGCCACTGTGCCCAACACCCAGCCCCGTAAATTCTCTTAAGAGAGTTAAACATAAACTGAGAACTAAACTGGTTTGTCATTTGTGCTCCTGATTCATCAGTTTGAAGCAATGCATTCCAAATCAGATCTTTTTTTCCCTAATGGTTCTTTTAAAAGATTTCTATGTTTTACAAAGGAAAGAACGTAAATTCTAAAGTAAATAAGTTATCCTGACACTAATGTCCATGATGAAAGCCTGGAAATTTCTACAGGTGAATGACCTTCACCTGGCTCTGGATCTGGAGTCACACACACCCATTAGGCTCATCTCTCTGCACGCTGGTTTCTCAACACCATCTGCAAAGACCCTGTGCTGCTCAACCAGAGGCTGACCAGCCTGTGGGCCTCAGCAAAGACCACTACACTTGCATGGTGCTGTTTCACTTGCATACCACTTCCCTTTCTTTGCCTGAGCAGTCCCCAGTTTTTAAATTTAATCACTCAAGAACATAGATCAACCTGGTCCTGGACTCTAGTGGGACAGTAACTCTTCAAAAAATGTTTGTTCTGCCTTTCTTAGTAGATGACTACTATGGTGAGAAAGAACATCTGAAATCTGCAAATGCTTAAGTTCCCTTAAGTAAAAAATGGCCATGTTTATTATTATACAAGTTATTTTCCATTTTTTAAAGTCTCTGCCATCTATATAATTAAACTTAAACTTGTATTTAATAAAACTTTTTTTCTGAGACAGAGTCTTGCTTTGTCACCAGGCTAGAGTGCAGTGGTGTAATCTCAGCTCACTGCAACCTCTACCTCTCAGGTTCAAGAGATTCTGCCTCAGCCTCCCAAAGAGCTGGACTACAGGCATGCGCCACCATCCCCGAATAATTTTTGTATTTTTAGTAGAGATGGGGTTTCATCATGTTGGCCAGTATGGTCTTAATCTCTTGACCTCGTGATCCACCTGCCTCAGCCTCCCAAAGTGCTGGATTACAGGCATGAGCCACTACACCCAGACTAATAAAACATTTTATACAACTATTTCTGACAAAAAAAAAATGCTCTTTAAAAATTTCTAATGTTGATCATCTCAATTTATTCTCGACAATTTTATTTGGGAAATTAGGAATGAAAATGAGAAATAGTCTAAGCAACTGTTAAAACATTTTATTACATTCTGTATTAAGGCATTTTTTTTTTTGAGATGGAGTGCAGTGGTACAATCTTGGCTCACTGCAACATCTGCCTCCCAGGTTCAAGCAATTCTCCCCTTTAGCCTCAGCTGGGATTACAAGTACCTGCCACCACGCCCCGCTAATTTTTATATTTTTAGTAGAAACGGGGTTTCTCCATGTTGGTCAGACTGGTCTCCAACTCCTGACCTCAGGTGATCCACCTGCCTCGCCCTCCCAAAGTGCTGGGATTACAGGCATGAGCCACCATGCCTGGCTGGCATTTTTCTTCTCCATAAAAAAAATTAAGCGCCATTTTGTTAGTTAAATGCATCTAAATGCATTCGTAAGTTCCTGTGCATCTCAAGGCTACTTCAGATATTTCCAACTAAGACTGTAACATTTAAAGAATGGTGAAAATGTTATTTGAATTTTCTATTATCCTTAGGCTTAACTGTTTGCCTGACTCATCAATTTCTATCTTTTCTTGTAGGTATACTAATGTAACATCAACCAAATGAAGCAGATGTGGCCAATGCAAGGCAGTAACAGTATATACTGTAAATCTCTCCTCAAAATCTCTTAAAAAACAATAGGCAGAGGGGTATTGACACATATCTATTCTCATGTTGACATTTGACAAAGTAATGACATTTCACATGCCTAATGAGAAAGAGATGATTTTAAAACATTTGAATTGTATTAATAATTATACATTTTTATAAAATATAATTATTACTGTCACATATATTTCAGGAGTAGGTGATGATTCAAAACTAAATATAACATAACTTTAAACTTAAAAAAAACTTATAGTCAAGTCCCAGTCTTTACTTCCAGTCTTTCCTCTGAAATTCAACTGACTAACTTGGATATTCCTGGACTCCTTCCAACTACCTCAAAAACAAAACTGAAAACATTCAACTCATTACTTTTCCTTCCACAAGTGCTTCCTCTTACTGCTTAAAGCCAGTACTCCTCACCTCCGTGGCACATCAACCAATCAAGCTATTCAAATTTAAACCCCTCAGAGCGATTTCAAATTCTCTCAATTCCTCAACTTCCAAATTCAACTGTTCAGAGTTTTGATCTCTGGACTCTCTCGCTTTTTTTTTTTTTTTTTGAGAGGCAGGGTCTTGCTCTGTTGCCCAGGCTGGAATGCAGTGGTGCAATCATAGCTCACTGCAGCCTCCTACCTGGACTCAAATTATCTTCCCACCTCAGCCTCTCCAGTAGCTAGAACTACAGGTGTGCACCACCATACCTGACTAGTTTTTTTGTAGAGATCGGGACTATGTTGCCCAGGCTGGTCTTGTACTCCTGGCCTCAAGCAATCTTCCCACGGCCTCCCAAAGTGCTGGGATTACAGGTGTGAGCCACTGTGCCCAGCCTGGACTCATATCTTAAGTCTATTTTCTCTCTATTCCCACTACTACTGTCTCAGCTCAGGGTCTCATCATTCCTTGGCTAGATCAGTAATCACTTAAAACCACAATGTGACCAGTACTACCTATCATTTCTTATTCTCACCTGAGGGCTCCCCACTGTAGGGTAACATAAAAACTCCAATGATGATAAACAGCTCTCAAAATCTGGACCACCATCTTCACTATTACCATTTTTTTTTAGGCTAGTCAAGTGAAGTAGGGTGAGTGGAGTAGCAACAAAGACATCTGTAACTAGTTGTAATCAATTACTTGTAAATACCACTGCACTCAGAACAACCACTACTACTATTTATTAAGCCCTATTATTTGCTGAGCAAATAATATTTGGTCTTTACAAAAGCTATTATTATCCTCATTTAAGAGACAAATCGAGTCACTAAGTAGTTTTTCCAGGGTCACCTACTAAGGGATGCAGCCCAGGGTATTTCTGATTTCAGTGAGTTCTACTATGACTTCCCTTTCATTGCTTCTTGCTAAACACATTAGCCATACTAGTGTAGTACGTCCTCTTCCCCAAACTTTCATGCATATTTATATGGATTCTAATCAGTTTCTCTTTATTATTTCCCAACTGTTTAACAAGATATTTCAGATTAATGGTCAGGGAGAGGAGCAGTCAGGAATTCATACATGTTAGCACGAGTGCAATGGTGTTTAGAACTAACTGATCACAACCAGTTACAGATTTATTCTTTTTCTATTCCCACTGCTTCATTTGACTAGCCTTTTAAAAAATGTATATATATGAAAGGATTAGGGTAGTAATCTGTTGTGAGAAGGAAGATGGGAAGTAGCCTGGAGAGTGTATTTGCATTGGAATTTACTTAGATTATATGTTTATTTGAAGTGGTTTGGAAGGGGGTAAAGTTAACCTCCTAATCACTCCTTGGGAACATCACTGGTTTAGAATCATTTCAAAAGGTGTGCACTTTTATCCCTGTCATACTGATCCTGGGACATAAGAAGTCAAATATTGTCTGTTTCCCAGAAAAGGCAAGGAAGAAAGAAAAAGCTATCTGCTCCACAATACCCCTATGTATTCTAGGTAAGTGCTTAAACACACATAATTTAGCTTTCTGTAAACTTATAAAAGCAGCACTTTATTAAGAGCACCATCTATAGCAATCAGGGAATGAGAAACATGTGTATGTTATATATGTAGGGTGAAGGATGAGAGGGGTGAAAGTGCGGTTACTGAGGGGAAAAAAGGCCCATTTATGGAATTTGGAGGTCTTCTGGAGAGATGGTATAGCATCACTATGGTAGCTGTAATCTTCTGTTTTGTTTTCCACATTATTCAAAAGTTACTTCAAATATAAGCCTGTGATCTATACAGAGGGACTTTCATAAGGCCTAACACATAGTAGGTGCTTAATGTTAAATGTACAATGAGTTTCAGAACTGTACTAAAACATCAAGAAATTAAGTGGGGGTACTTACTGTGGGATAAGAGAGAAGTGTAGAAAGAGATACAAACAACAAATACAAATTTATTCACTATATAATTTTGTGTAGTATCCAGGTGGCAACTATTGTCTGGATAATTCACTGCTGATGTTTCCTCTAAACTCAGCAATTTGAAGAGGTGCCAAACATTTCATCCATGTGCCACGACTTGCCATAGTAACTGCCATGGGCAGAACACAGATTTGCTATTTGATTTGCTTCACATATCATCCTTAGCTCTCATATAGGAGCTTTCACACATGCACTGACTTGCCTGTCTTCCTATACTGAGCTCCCAGTTTTCTCAGCTGTTGAACATTTTTGCCAAACAAAATTTCTTATTTTATATAATGGCACCATGTTTATATAGTGGTGTTTGTATAATTATTTGAATATGTTTTTTATGAATATAAAAATTGCAGACACAAGTAATAATACAATTAAGATAAATAAGGAAACAATTAGGTAAAATAAATCTTTGCCAGGCGTGGTGGCTCATGCATGTAATTCCAGCACTTTGGGAGGCAGAGGCAGGAGGATCTCCTGGGATCAGGAGTTCAAGACCAGCCTGACCATTATGGTGAAACCGTCTCTACTAAAAATACAAAAATTAGCCAGGCATGGTGGCAGGTGCCTGTAATCCCAGCTACTCGGGAAGCTGAGGCAGGAGAATCACTTGAACCCAGGAGTCAGAGGTTGCAGTGAGCTGAGATGACGCCACTGCACTCCAGTATGGGCAACATAGCAAGACTATCTCAAAAAAAAAAAAAAAAGTAAATCTTTTGCGTTCTTCAGGAGCTCACTGAAAGACTATTCAATTGTGAAGTAAAGGAAAATTAAAGAACTTACTTGAAATACTTACTTCACTTAGAGGGAGAGAGATATTGTAACAAAGAAAGTCACTAAGTCTATCAACATTTTGAGGAACAGCAATGAAAAATAAGCTTTTTGGTCAGGAGCAGTGGCTCTTGCCTATAATTCCAGCACTTTGGGAGGCCAAGGCAGGTGGACCACCTGAGGTCAGGAGTTTATGAGACCAGCCTGGCCAACATGGTGAAACCCCCTATCTACTAAAAATACAAAATTAGTTGGACATGGTAGCGCGTACCTGTAGTCACAGCTACCCGGGAGGCTGAGGCAGTAGAATCGCTGGAACTCAGGTGGTGGAGGTTGCAGTGAGCTGAGATCGCACCACTGCACTCCAGCCTGGGTGACAGCATAAGACTCTGTCTCAAAAAAAAAATAAAAAGAAAAATAAGATTTTAAAATTATGGGCAAAATGATTATGTAAATGATTGTAGTAACTGTACAAGTTTACGTTAACACTGAGTGCTAGAAATGTTTCAAAAAAGGTCCAATGTTCATCTCAGTCTTGACAAAAATTAAAACTGATCAGAACCGTTAAAGTTAACATTATGATCTCCTGTTAAACTCCAGCAAATTCCTCACAAGCAAGTTCTTCTCTCAACATTGAAATCACTATAGGTAAACTGTAAAAACTGAAACTAAGAAAACACTTGAAAAAATGTGCTTTAAAAGAAACTATGGGCTGGGCGCAGTGGCTCGTGCCTGTAATCCTGGCACTTTGTGAGGCTGAGGTGCATGGATCACCTTAGGTCAGGAGTTTGAGACCAGCCTGGCCAACATGGTAAAACCCTGTCTCTACTAAAAATACAACATTTAGCCAGGTGAGGTGGCAGGTGCCTGTATTCCCAGCTACTTGGGAGGATGAGGCAGGAGAAATGCTTGAACCACGGAAGTGGAGGTTGCAGTGAGCTGAGGCTGCCACTGCACTCCAGCCTGGGCAACAAGAGCAAAACTCTAGTCTCAAAAAAAAAAAAAAAAAAAAAAAAAAAAAAAAAAAAAAAAAAAAAAGAAAAGAAAGAAAAAAAAGCAAAGTATGGAGATGCAGTACTCAAAATCCAGGCTCTGAGAAAATTTGTCAGGGAAATTTATCAGGTTATTTCAACAGAAAACTACAAGAACACAAGAAAGAAAGGAAGGGGAATATCTATAGATATATAGATTAAAAGATACTCCAACATAACCAATTGCAATATATGAACTTTATTTGGATTCTGATTTCAAAAAAGTTTTTAAAAATACATATGATTTTATGAGGCAATTAGAACAGTAACTGGATATTTTAAAATAATAAAATTAGCCTAGATATAATGATATTGTAGTATACTTACAGTAAAAAGCAGCCCTATAATTAAAAAAAAATTTTTTTTTTAGACAGGGTCTCCCTCTGTTGCCCAGGCTGGAGTGTAGTGGCACGATTACAGCTCACTGTAACCTTGAGCTCCTGGGCTCATGAGATCCTCCTGCCTCAGCCTCTCAAGTAGCTAGGACTACAGATGCACACCACACCCAGACCATTTTTTTTTTTTTTTTGGTAGAGATGGCGTTTGCTGTTGCCCAGGTTTGCCTTGAACTTGTGGCCTCAAGTGATCCTCCTGCCTCTGCCTCCTAAAGTGTTGGGATTGCAGGCATGAGCCCAAGGATTTAAAATTAGTTAATAGTAGGCTCTATGGCAAAAAACCAACCAAACAAAAATTATTAATTTATTTCATTTTCAGCATCCTTTTTGCCCAATAGAAAGTGTTACATTCAAGCATAATGAAGAATTGTCTTTGTACACTTCGAAATAGGTGTAATTAAATCAAATAAATGTACATAAAATTCATACTTCAGTTACATGTTAACAGCAGGATCATCTGACTCTGAACTTTGTATACTCAGCAACAATCAGCCTGGTGTAGTGAAAAATAACACGGTTCTGGCATTAGTTTAGGTTTGAATCTTTGCTCTGACATGTAAAAGGTCATTAATCTAGTATTAGGAATTAATGCTCACAGGACTGTTGTAAGGATTTAACTAATTTATGTGAAATGCCCAGCATACCTGGCACATATACCATGCATATGATAAACAGTAACTCATCACTTACAAAAAAGAGAAGAATGTATCATGTAAATTAAAAACTTTTAAGTAAAGTACTTTTGACATCAAATACTGCCAAATTCAATAAGGCATATATGTCAATTTTAGAAGGCCAAAGTCTAATCCCTTATTTGTTTAACACTGTACTACAAGATTTAAGACAACAAGATTCAAGCTCAGTCCAGGCACTTATTTCACTTATTACAGGGCTACAAGTGGAAGTATGTGGTCCTTTAGAATAAGGGCAATGGAAACCTTCAGTCTTTCAAATTAACAATGGAAATATGTAGATACAAACTTTTCATGGGCGGGGAAGGAGAGGTGCAGGGAGGCGTGAAAGGAAAGAAGAAATACAGTAAATCAAGAAACTTATTTTCTTATATCTAATTTTTAATGTATTAGTGTTTGGTGGAATTTTTACTTCTATTATAAAAGTACTAGTCATAATTGACAGTCATTTGTGTAAAATATTTTCTAGTACTTCTTAAAAGGGAAAGGAAATGGAGTGGAGATAGCAAATAGGGGAGGGACACAATAATATAAACTTTGTTGCATTTGCTAACTGCAATTTAATGCCAGTATATAATTAATTTTAAAAGTTTCCACAGCTAAGTAGAGAACTTTTTACTGAAAGTAAGCCTTGGTAAAAGGTTAAAATGAATATTTATGCAAGTCTATAAACTGTCTCATTCATCTATGTCCATCTTACATGTCCAGAATACTACTATGTAATGTTAATAATACATCTGTCATGACAATTAAGCTAGTAAATGGCAGAGCTACATCTTCAAACCCAAATTTCTCTGACTCCAAAATTGGTACAACCATCATGCTATGTTACTTCTTAGTATATAAAAGACACCTTACTATAGGTAAGACAATTGTATAAACATACAATAAAATGATACTATACTTTGTGGCCTTTCCATAAACATTTGAATAAATATCTTCTACCTTTATTTCATGATTGAGTATACTGACAAAACAACCCTGCCACAAAAATCTAGTCTCTAGAACAAAGTATTATTTTAAATGAGATTTGCTGTTATTAATTTACATAAATGTTTGAGTTTTAAGAAAACAAAATGCTATTAAACATACCTAAGATTAAAATTGAATTTCATAAATGAATTTGGTATCTGTCTACTCTTTACTTGATTTTGAGATATTCACATCTCAGACATAAATATCTTGATTTACATACAAATTATTAATATAGTTTAATAAAGAAAAAAGTCATGACTTGAATCTTAAACAATTATAAACTAGTGATTATAAACTGGTCTTATTTTTTTGAGACAGGATCTAGCTCTGTTGCCCCGGCTGGAGCGTGGTGGTGTGATCATAGCTCACTGAAGCCTCAACTTCCTGGGCTCAAGCAGATCCTCCCACCTCAGCTCCCTAAAGTAGCTAAGACTACAGGTGTGCACCACCATGCTTGGCCATTTTTTTTTTTTTTTTTGTAGACATGGGGTTTCGCCATGTTGCCTACAGTTGTCTCACGCTCCTGGGTTCAAGTAATCTTTCCTCTTTGTCTTCTCAAAGTGCTGGGATTCCAGATGTGAGCCACCACGTCTGACCAGGTATTCTTTTAACAGTACGATCACTACTAAGAAAAATTATCTTTACATTGGGAACGGTGTTTATATGGCCTTTTTATTCAGATGGGCTAAGCACATAAAAAAAGTCCTAAGCTGTATTTTAGTGATCTTTATTTTATTTTAAAATAACATTTATTGTACTTCTGTTGTAAAACTTTATGCTAGAAAGCTAGAGAGAAATGGGTAAAAGAATAAAAAGTGGGATATAAAATAATCCCACCACCCAGGAGAAACATTTTTAATAGCTTAAAGCATTACACTTGATTTTATTTGAATTTAATTAACTTGGAAATAATAAAGAGAATTTTTAAAACTTAGGCTTGTCCTCTTGGCCCTTTTAAATTACCTGACCCGCTACTGTCATTTCAAAAATCATGCTTACACTTCATGAGAAGTCCAAAATCATGCTATTATTTTAGACTGCATCGTATTTACCCTGGAGTTTTTGTCTTTTTTCTTGTTCATCAGCACAAAATGCCATCATAGCATGACAAAATAAACTCTCGATCAAATTCACACAATACGAGTACTAGGAACTATTCTTTTCTTGACAACATACTTCAAAAAGTTCTCTGAAATTTTGTCCTAAAATATGCCAATTGCTTATTGTTGTCATTCTGGAATTTTTTTTAAATCCAAATCTTGAGTTAGAACTGGGCATGGTAGCACACATCTATAGTCCCAGCTACTTAGGAGGCTTCGACAGAAGGATCCCTTGAGCCCATCAGTTGAAGACTAGCCTGGGCAATACAGCAAGATCTCAAAAAAAAAAAAATTATAAGTCTCCATATATTTTAGTCTTACATTTTGTATCACTAAAAGGTAGTATATTTGAATAATTTTCCAGAAAAGGAATAGAAAGTGTATCCAAGGATGTTTCTCTTTAGCCTTTTTACCTGATTGATGGTTGGCAGATGATAGAATTCTAGGTTTAAAATAATTCCCTTTGATGTAAAAGTAATTCTTAAGTCTCTTTCTTTCCCTCCTCCCCTCCCCCCCACTCTTTTTCATTCATTCATTTTTTGAGATGGAGTTTCGCTCTTGTTGCCCAGACTGGAGTGCAGTGAGTGGCATGATCTCAGCTCACTACAACCTCCGCTTCCCTGGTTCAAGCGATTCTCCTACCTCAGCCTCCTGAGTAGCTGAGATAACAAGCACACACTACCATGCCCACCTAATTTTTTTTTTTTTTTTTTTGTATTTTCAGTAGGGACGGGTTTCACTATGTTTGTCAGGCTGGTCTCAAACTCGTGACCTCAGGTGATCTACCTGCCTCAGCCTCCCAAAGTGCTGAGATTACAGAGGTGAGCCACCGTGCCTGGCCAGGACACTTTCTTCAATTTAAAAAACTATTTTCTTCCTAACATTTGCATTTTATAAGATAAATAATGTATGTTTTGTCCATTTTCAAAAATAATTTTCCTCATATTTCCAACTTCTGTTCTACTTCATATGTCATCAAATTAGATCTTCAGCAATGTCTAGTCTATTCTTTAGTCCTTGATGAATATTGATCTTGATCCATATTGATCAATATTGATCTTCATCCATACATTGATCATATGTATCTTGAATTCCAAAGACTTTCTTAGTCTCTGATTACTCTTTTCCATAGCAGCTTTCTATGGTTGGTGGATCCACTGCCCTCTGTAACCACCAAGGACACTGGGAACTTACCCTCCTGCTTCCTACGATATTTATGCTTGAGGATCAATTGTTTTGTTTCTTCATGCTGGTCCTTCTTATCTGTTATTTGCTTGATTTTCCTCAAATCTCTGGATTTCTTTTCATATCGATACAGAAAAAACCTCATTTTTTCAGTGGTTTTGTAGAGTCTCCTCTGAGAGGCCTGATAGTAGTGATCTCAGCAAGGTCTATTCCCTGAACAAGCTGACTCTGAATTTCAGAGATTCTCTGGGATATCACTGGAAGGAACTCACACCTGCAGCAGGACTCTGTCACCTACTGAGTGGTTCCTTTGTTACACAAACAGCTCATGAACTAAAACTAATGTATTTAAGAATTATGTAAATGTAACTGTTATTTATGTTGCCTAGCTAAACAAGAAAAAATGCACCTGCACTTTGGGAAACAAGACTTTACAGCTTTCACATCCACAAACTGATTGAGCAAGGCAGCTTAGAGACAGGAAAACAAAATATGAGGTAATTTTAAATAGTCTCTTCTAAATTTCCATTTCTAAATCTCAATTTTCTAAAGGTTCTGAATTTTAATTTTACTTTAAAAAAACAAAAGTAGTCATATACATCTGTTCAGAGATAAGTATGCCAGATAAGAACTTATTTTAACTGTATTACTTACTATAGTAGTACATATTGGTAAGAGAATTACAGTTAAGACTTCAAGGGTGAGGTAGGTAAGGAAGATAATATAATGAATAGCTGAAAATAAGTATAAAAGCAAAATCTACATAAAAAATAAAGTACCACAGCCCTGTATGTATTACCCTCAATGGTACAACTTTCTACTAAATTGTTAGTGACATAGAATCAGATTCTATAAATAATCAAGAATTTTTCCTTTGAAAGACTTGTATCACTACAAAAATTTTGATGTCACTAAAGGAAACTGACAAAATTACCCAGTCTCAGCTATTCCATCATAAATATATACATTACATGGAGGTCCTTTTAACTCTTGGCTAGATAAAACATTTTTCTTCAGACAGGATGAGACAGCTGAAGTGGAACTCATTTTTTTGTATGCATATATAATATTTTAAGCCAAAGGTCATTTTTTAGTGTTCTGCCCAAATGTACCCTTTATGGAGAGTTTTAGTCTTAAATATTCAGCAATATCTCACTACTATAATTATGTGACAGACTCACTTTAAGTTGCAAGGCACTGGTAGAAATTCAGTTTCTAAAGCAAATCATCAAGCCAGTATTTTAAACAAAAAAACTATTAGCCTTGGTATTTGCAAAAAATATTTTTTTTGGGCTAATACACTTGAAATTTGTCTACTGTATTTACAGAAACTTCAAAGAGAGATATTTAATAGTCTATGTACCATAAAGTTTAAAGACTTAATATTAATTTGCAGCCACCCAGGGAACACTGCAGCTGCAAGCATAATCTGCCAATTATTTTTTCTGATTTTATATATATATATATATATATATATATGCATGCACAAGTCAAAGATATTTTGACTTACAGACACTGCTAAAAGTGATTTTTTACATTAATTTAGGTATTCGCAATTTTGTTCCTTTGTTCCTCTACATAACACTGACAACTATTTTTCTTTTTTAAAAATTATTCTACCTGGAATTTAAAACTCTTAGGCTTTGGAGCTAGGCTGATATAACTAATCTACATTTGTATGTGTTCCTTTGAAAGAACACATACAAATGCAGATTAGTTATATCAGCCTAGCTTAAAACAGAGGTAGAAGCAAGTTGGTGATATTTACATTTAAAAACTTTAAAAAACTAAGATTCAGAAATCTGTATGGAAAACACACCACACAGGCTACAAAGCAGAGGAGGAAAAGTAAAGCTACAAAACACTTTTTAGTGTTCATTAAATAAAAGAATACCTCATTGCCTATCATGCTGTATGTATGCTCAGCCCTCTGCATATAATAGACACCTAAGTACCTAAAAGCACTCAAACCACGGGGATATGTGACAAAGGCGCTGAACACCAAGGGGGATGCTTGCTGCTATTCAACAACCTCAGAAATAGGCTTAATCAAGGAGTTTGCTAACAGTCCTAGTTAAATAAAACAAGATTCTTGGGTTACCAATGGATTGTGATTTTTTTTGTATTAGGCCTGAACTCTTATTATCTAACAAATACACTGGAAGCTACTATGACATCATTTAGAAAGAACAAAAATAAAATACTATTTACATTTGAACTACATGTTAAATGAAATAATCTTTTATGCTAGGTATACTAATATGCAAACTACTCTATAAAATGCTCTATCAAGTCTAGATTCCCAATGATCAAATTTGTTGATACATATTTGGACATACTAAAAACACAATGTAACCTCTTCTTGTAGTCTTTACACTTCTAGGTTAAAAAGTTTACTTTAAAACTTCCTAAGCTGACACTTCTCCCTACTTACGGTTAACTGTTAACATTACATAATCCATTTGCTAAAAAATTCTGGTACATTTTGACTTAAATATTTTTTTTTTTTGCTCTCTTGATTTATTAGCTATTAGAACTCCATATAAGCATGTACCAATAGTCATATTTTCATAGTTCCTGAAATACAAAACTGAGGAAATAAGTTGTACAAATTATAACAAAATATTTATAAATGTACAATTTACTGTTTTAACACTGAGAAAATTAGGCTTCAAAGTCCTGGTCATTTTATGACACAGAAATGTACTCAGTAAACCAGTGGGTAACAACATTTTACTGTAATTTCAAGTCTCCTAATCTGTCTTCAGTAAACTCTAAAAGTAGCTTGTCTATTCATTAATGGAGCATTTTCTTGGTTGAGTTGAACTACGCAAGTGAGGAATGTTTATAGCAGCCGCTTTATAAACAATGCCAGTTTACCAACAACGTAAGGCAGAAAACGGTGAACGGCTCTTTTGATAATGACTGGCATTTTAAACTCTGTTCATTAGACACTTTAAGTAATAAAACCAGTATCTGGCAAAGTTGTTAACAAAATCTCCACTTTGGCAATGAATAAGTGTCAGAAAGTATGGGAGGGGGTGTTATGTGACACAAGTTACCTACTTCTCCATTTGCATGATTATGATTTATGAGCAAGTTCTGGCTCTCTGAATATGACTGAGTTTTTGCATGGTAGCAAGAAGCCATCATTTGTAGAAAACACTACTGCTGGACAGAGTTTCTATACAGGAAGGTAATGAATGTGGAGTTAGACTAAGGGAAAAGGGCAGAAGTCAGGGGAAAAAAGACTAAAGAATTATGCAAATCTAAAAGTGCCAAACATTTGTACACAAATAAGCTGTATTAACCAGGACATGTATTCCTGCAACAGTATCAAAAGTGTCTGATACACATGACATAAAACTGCTACTCAAAGTGTGGTCCATTAACATAGTCTGACCTGCAAATTGTTTATTACTGACTCATAATAAAATAAGGAGCTGGTACCAAACATGGAAATCAATCACATCACTAAGCACACTGCTTATTTTAGTGGACATTTTTTTCCATAGTATTTTTTCCTTTCTGATGAAGGAAGCAGTGTACTGATTGACATTCTGGCAAAAGCTCCTTATCTTGAGGGCTGGTAACAAACGTTAATGGAAAGGCTACTTTAAGTACCACTGGCATAAAGCACAATGACTAATGGAATAAACCACATGTAGAATGCTATATACATGACACCCTTTTATTTACTCCAAATTTATTAAGTTCTGAAATTCATAATCTTGGTTATTCTTTAACTATGCAACACTTAAAGTGTATCTGTCACATAGATGATGTGCTGTATTAGATAATGCTGTCAGGCTTTATATATACAAACATCTATAGGCAGTTATATGTTTATATACTAGTATGTTCTGAATGTAGATTGAAGTTTGGTACAGTTAAATCTAACAAGGACCTCATGTAAATTAAGTAATAAATTTTGGGTATTTTCATCAGTCTTTTTCAGCAACTCCAAAATCTTTATATGATACTTACTGATGATTTTTGTATCATTCCTTGAGGGACTTTGATCAAGCAATAATTCAGGCACATTCACCATGTGGAAAATAAATGTTCTGAAAAATCAATACATAGCTGATGAACACATGAATCAATCAAGATAAGTGAAAAGTAAAAAGGTTCTAGAAGATGTGTTCTGTACTAATTAAACATGTAAGTTCAAATAAAATATCTCCTCTTCCATGAGAAAATTTGTTGCAGTACTTCTTTCTAAAAGCAAGTTTATAACAAAAGCTGCTTTTCACAGCTACAATTTTCAGAAGAGAATGAAAAGAATAGCTGATTTTTGAGATTTTTAATATCCAAAGGGCAGCCAAATATGTAATATTTAGAATAGCATAATAGAGTTAACATACCATATTTTAAAAAAATCTTTTTTTTTTTTTGAGACGGAGTCTCACACTGTCCCACAGGCTGGACTGCAGTGGCACGATCTCGGCTCACTGCAACCTCCATCTCCCTGGTTCAACCAATTCCCCTGCCTCAGCCTCCCACGTAGCTGGGATTGCAGGTACATACAACCGGCTTATTTTCTTTGTATTTTTATTAAAGACGAGGTTTCATCACGTTGGCCAGACTGGTCTCGAACTACTGATCTCAAGCAATCTGCCCACCACCGCCTCCCAAAGTGCTGGGATTACAGGTGTAAGCCATGCGCCCGGCCTTTCTTTCCTTTTTTTTTTTTTTTTTTTTTTTTTGAGACAGGGTCTCACTTTCTTGCCCAGGCTGGCATATGGTGGTACAAACACAGCTCCCAGTAGCCTCGACCTCACAGGCCCAAGTGATCCTCCTACCTCAGCCCTGTCCCGAATAGCTGGGACTCCAGGTGCATGCCACCATGCCAGGCTAATTTTTGTACTTTCTGTAGAGATGGGGTTTCACCACGTTGCCCAGGATGGACATGAACTCCTGGACTTAAGCGATTCACCCACCTTGGCCTCCCAAAGTGCTAGGATTACAGGCATGAGCCGCTGCATCCGGCCTTAAAATGTTACTTTCTTACTTTCTCACAGAAGTTAATGCAATTTCAGCTATTATAATCTTGATTCCAGTTTAGATTGAACGAAAACATTCAAAGGACTCTCAACTTTTAACTGATAAATGGACTTACAAATATTTTGAAAGCTGAAATTCACAGGGATTACTGAATTACTACGTTTTCTCCATTTTCTTCATCAGTTGTATCCTCAGTACCTAAGCAATGCCTAACCCATGAGTGCTCAAAAATAGCAGTTGAATAACTGAAAGGAAGGAAGGAAAGGATTTTAGGATGGCTCTTGCGTGTATGACTTATATGTACAGATGAATGTTGTTACATTAAGATAAATAAAACAAGAGGAGTGTAATGGTGGGGGTATGCTGATTTTTGAGATTTCGTTGAGGAAATCCAAGTGGAAATATTCAGAGGGCAGCCAAATATATAAGTTTGAAGCTTAAGAAAAATGTCTGAGATAGAGGCATTTGAAAATCCTCCTTATATAAATGGTAGCAAAAACTCTAAGTGTGGGTGAAAATTTGAGACAGTATGCAGCATGAGAAGAGGGTTCAGAAAGTAAAAATCTTGGGAAAACCAACACAGGGGTGTTTATGGAAAGGAAATGGGGAAGCTATGAAGACAAGAATCTAGGAGGACGCTGAGAAGGAATAGTCTGGGGAGCTGGATGAAAGCCAAGGAGAACCTCATCCCAGAAACCAAGGCAAGATGATTTTAGAAATTATGATCAATAATGTCAATTTCTATGGAGAATTTCAAAGGATAAGGACTGAAATACAACTAAGGGATCTGGCAGTGACAGCATGTTCAATCTTAATAAAACTAGGTTCCATGGAGGAGAGTCAGTCTACCATGTACCTTTAGAACCTTAGTTGTAAAGGGAAGGGCATAAATGATTAAATAAACAGGGATGCAGGGCAGGAAATTTTGTTAAGTGTTGTAAATTTACGTGTAAAAAAATTATCAATGATTGTTTCCAACTCTACTTCAACCTTTCCATCCACCCAAATCATCATTCCTCTGCCACAAGCTCCCTAAGACATGTCTCCTTAGTGGCCTGGTGTACATCCTTCCAGATTTTGCTCCATGCTAATAAAATTTTACACAAACATATGTATATACAGATTCTAAAAACACTGTTCATTTTACAAAAATGAGATGTAGGGGGAGAGATCCAAGATGGCCGATTAGCAACAGCTCGGGAATGTAGTTCCCAGTGAAAGCGCAGAGAACGAGTGGACGCCGCACTTTCCGACGAATTTTTGTTGCCCACAGACCAGGAGATTCCCGGCAGAGGAGACACACGGGTCGCCAGCGCGACTCTTTTGGCCGTCGCGGCTGTTTTGCCGGCGCCCCAGCGCGGCGCTTCCCGGTGCAGAGTATACGGGACGGACGGGCTCGGCTGGTCCCATCCCCACAAGGAAAACGGCAATTGGAAGCGCTGAGGACTGAGAGTTTCACAGCAAACACAGCGAACCCAGGAAGGTCCGGTTCTGTGGGGAACAGGCGTCCGCCAAAGGAAAACTAAGAAACAGAAAAAAATTTCATCACCGGGCGGAGAGAGATACAAGATGGCCACGTAGCAGCAGCTCAGGATTGTAGCTCCCAGTGAAAGCGCAGAGAGCGAGTGGATGCTGCAATTGCAGAAGAATTTTTGATGCCCACAGACTGGGAGATTCCCGGCGAAGGAGCCACCCGGGTCGCCAGCGCGACTCTTTTGGCTGGCGCGGCGCTTCTCAGTGCAGAGTGTACGGGACTGGATGCCCAAAGGCTCCGCTGGTCCCATCCTCACAAGGAGAACAGCAATTGGAAGCGCTGAGGAGACAGTGAGCACAGCTGAACCTGGGAAGGCCCAGCTCTGTGGGGAAGGAGCGCCCCCCGAAGGAAAACTAAGAAACAGAAAAAACTTCATCACCAACAAGCTGGACGTCCACTCAGAGACCCAATCTGAAAGTTGGCAATTACAAAGACAACAAGTGGATAAATCCACAAAAATGGGAAGAAACCAGTGCAAAAAGGCTGAGAACACCCGAAATCAGAATGCCTCTCCTCCTACAGGGCATCGCAGCTCTCCTTCAGCAAGAGAACAAGGCTTGACGGAGGATGAGTGTGATGAACTCACAGAATCAGGCTTCAGAAGGTGGATAACAAGAAACTTCTGTGAGCTAAAAGAACATGTTCTAACCCAATGCAAAGAAACTAAGACCCTTGAAAGAAGATTTAATGAAATGTTAATGAGAATGGACAACTTAGAGAAGAACATAAGTGAATTGATGGAGCTGAAAAACACAACACGAGAACTTTGCGAAGCATGCACAAGTTTCAACAGCCGAATTGACCAAGCAGAAGAAAGGATATCAGAGGTCGAAGATCAACTCAACGAAATAAAACGAGAAGGCAAGATAACAGAAAAAAGGGGAAAAAGGAATGAACAAAGTCTCCAAGAAATATGGGACTATGTGAAAAGACCTAATCTACGTTTGATAGGTGTACCTGAATGTGACGAAGAGAATGAATCCAAGCTGGAAAATACTCTTCAGGATAGTATCGAGGAAAACTTCCCCAACCTAGCAAGGCAGGCCAATATTCAAGTCCAGGAAATACAGAGAACACCACAAAGATATCCCTCAAGAAGAGCAACCCCAAGGCACATAATCATCAGATTCACCAAGGTTGAAATGAAGGAGAAAATGCTAAGGGCAGCCAGAGAGAAGGTTCGGGTTACCCACAAAGGGAAGCCCATCAGACTCACAGCAGATCTCTCAGCAGAAACCCTACAAGCCAGAAGAGAGTGGGGGCCAACATTCAACATCCTTAAAGAAAACAACTTTCAACCTAGAATTTCATATCCGGCCAA
>PVKP010033539.1:0-24960 GCA_004027715.1 Plecturocebus donacophilus | reverse complement strand
TAAGGCCAGTCAAGTGGATAAATCACATTTTTTAAAAATGGGCCAAACATGGATTTACACAGTAGCCTGTGACAAACGCAGCTTCAGGGGACGATCTGGCAGGAAACATCCGTTTTTCCAAAGGGCACCACAGCCCTGGGAGAAATAATGAGGGCTGTTTTTAGGACTGTAATTATTCCCAGGTGCTGACAGGCCAAAGATCTGATCGCTGCTGTCACTCAGCACTCACGTGTGCGCCCAGCTGGGTCTATGCTTGGGTCTCCAGGTGAGTGTCCTGCTCCCAGGGGTGGCCCGTATGTCGAGTGCATCCTCGTGGTTCCTGCCCCGCTCCTGCCCACGCACAGTCTCGGAGGGAATAGAACCGCAGGGCTGGGGACGCAGCAGGTCCTCAACCAACGGTGTGTCTTTTCTCTTGCCACAGCTCTAAGGCAGGGGAGGCTTCGGCATCTCCCGATGTAACCAGCAGGCTCATGAGGCTGGGGGTGCAGTGGTTAGAGACTGGGGTTATGAGGCTGTTGCTCAGCAGAGAAATAAAGGCCCCCAGTGTACGAGCTGGAAGGGGCCACGCTGGCTACCCACCTGATGCTTTCATGGTCCTGACGGGGGAATGGAGGACTGTGGGAACATGAAGGCAGAATGACGTGAGTGCTGGGTTCTGGGAGGATTGTCAGTGCCGAGCTCTCTGCAGGAGGGATGGACTCACTCATGTGATGCAGCTGCAGAGGGCCAGGCACAGCACTCGGCCTTGGCATCTGTATTAGGCTGTCCTTGCATTGCACTAAAGAAATACCTGAGGCTGGATAATTTACAAGAAAGAGGTTTAATTGTCTCATGGTTCTGCAGGCTGAACAGGAAGCACAGTGCCAGTATCTTGCTTCTAGGGAAGGCTCTGGAAGCTTCCAATCCTGGTGGAAGGCAAAAAGGGAGCAGGCAGGTCACATGGCAAAAAGCAGGAACAAGAGACAGAGAGTCGGGGGTGGGGGTGCCACACACTTTTAAATGACTAGAATCTCCTGTGAACTAACAGGGAGAGCTCACTTGTCACAGAGGGGGCGGCCCAGGCCATTCATGAGGAACCTGCTCCCATGAGCCAAACACCTCCCACCGGGCCCCACCACCAACGCTGGGGATTACATTTCAACATGAGATTTGGTTGGGGACAAATATCCAAATTATATCAGCATTTCACTCAGGGCTCACCACAGCCTGTGACATAGGTGTTACCCCATTTCCCAGATGAGAAAAGGGAGGCTCAGAGGGGCTAAGTGGTTGCCCCAGCATCCCACAGTGAATCCCTCCTTCACACAAAACTGGTCAGCCTGGAAAACGCACCCAAACTTCCTGGCTTGGACACCAGCCAGAGATGCCCCAACCCCACCACTCAAGGGCTGGAGTGTGATGGGGGCTGCAGGGCAGGGCATCGGAGCTGGGTTGGGTTCTGCTCACTGGGAGATGACCAAGGACCAGTGGCATCTCTGTCCTGCCCCATGCCACAACTTCCTGCAAATCACAGGGAGACTGAAGCAATTAGAGGGAGAGCAAGGGTGAGGATTATGGCTCTGGGTAAGTGTCTGAGCGCCTCACAGAGCTGCGGGACTGATGGGCTTCCAACATCCTTGCTCCAGGCAGCTCTGCCCCAGGCCCAGAGCAGCTGCTGGCTCCACTCATGCCCCGCTCCATCCACCCTTCTTGAATCCTAGAGGGCTCACTGCACCGAGGAGCCCTCCCTCCACACTGAGCTCCCCTAATGCTGCCTCAGCCTTGGAGGGATCTTGGTTCTGTACCCAGCAGTTCCCCTTCACTGGGGGAATTCAGAACCCTGGACAAGATCCTCAGGGGCCACAGGTTCAGGAGCTGAAGCTACTATCTGAAGGACCCATCTGGCTTGGGTCTTGTATCTACTGCCTCCACCTTGGACCAAACTTCACTATAAATGCCTAGACTCTGCAATGGTCCCCAGTATGTCCCCTGTCTATTCTTGTCCTTTCTTCACATCCATTTCTACAGCAGCCAGGAGGTTCTTCATAAAAGGTGAAGCAGAGTAAGTCCCTCCCCAGTTTAAACTCTCTAGCAGCTTCCCCATTGCACTTCAAATGAAATCTGAATGCTCATCAAGGAGTATCTGCTATCAGTCAGGGTCTTAGCAGGGAGCAGGTGTCCGAGGACCAATGGGAGAGAGTGATTGAAGGGAGGGTAGTAGAGGCAATTCACCAAGATGTGGCAGGGATACAGGAAACCAGCAGAGGATGGTGAGGCCACTGGGGGCCGGCAACGGGGGAGGAGGGCTGTTTCCATCCCAGTCCAGAAGGAAGCTGTTACCAGACCTCAGAGAGAGCTGCAGCCCTCAAAGAGAGGTCACTGGATGGAGCTGGGGCCTCAGGAGAGACAGAGAGCCTTTGTGGCTGTGGTTAAGAGAGAGGGAACCAGGGAATAAACACCCAACCTCTCTCTACTCCTGTTCCTTGGTCTCCTCTGGTGCTTCCAGAACCCACAGAAGCTGGGGCACAGGAGGGCACAGGAGCCCTGTTGATGCCATCCACTCAGGTCAGTCTCCTGGCAGGAGGCTGAGGGTGGGTCTGGAGGGCACATGGAAGATGGCAGCACATATGGCCCCAAGGCCCACTGGATCTGCCCCTGCCTGTCCCTCTGACCTTGTCTCCTGTCCTCTGCCCTCACTCACTGTTTCCACTACACTGACTTCTACTCAGTGATACGGTTTGAATGTGTGATCCCATCCAAATCTCACATGGGATTGTAATCCTCAGTGTTGGAGGTGATTAGATCATGAGGGCGTGGTTCTCACCAGTGGTTTAGTATCATCCCCCTTGGTACTGTATAGTGAGTGAGTTCTCACGAGATTTGGTTATTTGAAAGTGTATAGCACCGGTCAGGCGAGGTGGCTCACGCCTGCAATCCCAGCGCTTTGGGAGGCAGAGGCATGCGGATCACCTGAGGTTGGGAGTTCCAGACCAGGCTGGCCAACATGGAGAAACCCCATCTCTACTAAAAATTAGCTGGGTGTGGTGGCGCATGCCTGTAATCCCAGCTACTTGGGAGGCCGAGGCAGGAGAATTGCTTGAACCCGGGAGGCAGAGGTTGTGGTGAGCCAAGATCGAGCTATTGCACCCCAGCCTGGGAAACAAGAGTGAAACTCTGTCTCAGAAAAAAAAAAAGTGTGTAGTCGCTCCCACCTTCTCCTTTCTTCCTCCAGCTCTGGCCGTGTAAGATGTGCTTGCTTTCCCTTTACCTTCTGCCATGATTGTAAGTTTCCTGATACCTCTCCAGAAGCAGAAGCCTCCATGCTTCCTGTATAGCCTGTGAAACTGAGAGTCAATAAAACCTTTTTCCTTTATAAATTGTCCAGTCTCAAGCACTTTATATTTTATTTTATTTTATTATTGTTTTGAAACAGGGTCTCCCTCAGTCACCCAGGCTGGAGTGCAGTGGCACAATCTCAGCTCACTGCAACCTTCGCCTCCTGAGGTTCAAGTGATTTTCCCACCTCAGTGTCCCTAGTAGTTGGGATTACAGGCACGCACCACCACACCTGGCTAATTTTTTGTATTAGTAGAGATGGGGTTTCACCATGTTGGCCAGGCTGGTCTCAAACTCCTGACCTCAAGTGATCCACCTGCCTCGGCCTCCCAGAGTGCTGGGATTACAGGCGTGAGCCACCGCGCCCATCTCAAGTACTTTTTTATAGCAATGTGAGCACTGATTCATATACTCAGTTTCTCAATTACACAGAATGCATTTCTGCGTCAGGGCCTTTGCACCTGCTCTTTCCTCTCCCTGGGAGGCTCTTGTTCCTCATCCTCTCATGGCATTATCTCAGCACGAATGTCACCTCCTCCTAGGGCCTCTCCAGACACCCGTCCAGCTCTGTCCCTGCATCCTCTGCCATCACTTCTGTTGCACTGTGCCCCTTCATTTGCACATAGCACATGTCTCTCTCGGACGTTTGTGATTTACTTCTTGGCCCACTGGTGCATCAGTACCAAGAAATCAAGACCGAGTCTCTTTTGTTCCTGTCGTATTCTCATCGTTGAGGGCAGTATCTGCATCCACAAAGTGATTAAGGAATGCTGGTTAAATAACTGTCTAATAGCCAAGTGAGAGGGTAATGGGTAAGAGCACAGACCCTGCTGTTGGACCCTGATCTGGATTTGAAACCTAGCTCTATCACTTTCTTAGCTGTGTGACTTTGGTCAAGTCACTCAGCCTCCTCTGAATGACTCAGTTTCCTCATCTGTTAAATGGGAATAATAAGTTAACACTCCCCTCTGGGTTGTTGCGTAGACTGGATGAATAAACTCCGTGCCTGGCCTGGAGTGATAGGTGGTAGAGAAGCGTTTGCTGTTTTCCTTATTGTTGTCCCTGATTTTGGCATCTGAGCTGCTACCTTGCTTCTCCTCTTGAGACCCCAGGCCCTCCAGGGCTGAGACTCAGCCTCTCCCCATTCCCCAGAGCTGTCTCTAAGCTGTGCAGGACTCCTGGGCAGGACCTAAGAACGCCTCAGGCTCTGCTCATTCTCCCAGCCTGGCACAGTACCCTACTACCTCCTTCCCTGAGTGGCAGCTCCAGGGTCTTCCTTCAGCTCCTCAGACAGGCCCTGCCTTCCCCACCTCAGAGAGCAACATGCATGCTGCCCTTTCTTTCCTCTCCTCTCTCCCACAACTCTCAGTCTCAGATAAAATATCACCTCCCCTAACCTCACCTGGACCGGATCAAGCCTGTCATCCGTCCTGGGGACCTGCCCGTCTCCTTGGCAGCATCCCTGCAGGTAGTCATTAACTTTGTTGTTAGCCAGTAAATGTTTTCCTCCCCTGCGGGAAAATATTCCCTGGGTTCTATGCTAGAGGCAGTGGGTCTTTGGGCAGCTGTTACCTGACCTGGGCCTGGCATCTCACCTCTGGTTACCCCGACCCTTTCACCCAAGGCTCACTAATTCACTTCTCTCTCCAACTCCCTCCCTCCCTCCTTCCCTCCCTTTTTCCCTCCCATCCCCCAAAGCATTTACTGAGTTAATCCTTTATTCTAGGCCCTGTGCTGGGCATTTTAGTTCTAAGAAGCTGCTCCAGACCTGGGTTCCCAGCTTCCTAGTGGGTGTTGGAGGGGCACACATCACAGAGTGACGAGTGTTGTGAGAGGGATGAGAGGGAGATGCAGGGAGAGCAGAGGAGGCCTGAACCCAGCCTGCTGGGTGCCTGGAGTGGGTAGTCAGAGAAGGCTTCTCAGAGGAAGTATTTTGAAAGAGCTTTGAAAGACACATGAGTTTCCTAGGAGCTGAGGAAACAGCATCTCAGGCAGAGGGAGCAACAGTTGTGGAAGACCAGAGCATTTTTGAAACTTCAGCAGCAGACAGGAAGATGGAGGGTAGTGATAGTTGAGCTAAAGATGTTGTGTGCTGGATCCTGTGTGCCTGCAAGCTCTCCCCACCCAGAATGCCTGCCCTCTGGTCGGTGATGTTTTGGTTCCTCTGATCAGGAGGCTGAATCTATTTCTCCAGACTTTGAATCTGGGCTTGGCTTGGTGACTTGCTTTGGGGAAAGTGACAACAACATAATACAGTCAGGAATGTGAAAGATGCTTGTGGGTGGGGCCAGCCTGTGACTGCCACCACTGGCCAGGCTGGCCTGCTCAAGGACTTGAGACCATGTGGAGAGATGCCCCGTTTGAGGCCAAAATAGGTGACTGAAGCTGTCTGAGGCCATCCAGACCCAGATCCAGCTGAGCCAGCCTGAACTTGTGGGTCAGCTAGGCATAACCCAGAGAATCATTAGAAATACACGTATGTGTGAGTGTGTGTGTGTGTGTGTGTGTGTGTGTGTGTGTGTTTCCCAGAAACTCCCCATTTGAGAGGGAATGATTTTCTATTTGTAAATAAAATACACATAACATAAATTGACTATCTTAACCATTTTTAAGTATAGTATAGAGGTCAGTGATACTAAGTACATTCATAATGTGCAACCATCACATGCACCTCCTTAACACTTTTCATCTTGTGAGTCTGAAGCTCTACACCCACTAAACACTAACTCCCTATCCCTTCCTCCATCCCCTGCTCAGTAACCACCACTCTACCTTCTGTCTCTATGATTTTGCCTATTCTAAGTACCTCAGATAAGTAGAATCACACAGCATTTGCCCTTTCATGATTGACTTATTTCACTCAAGTTTTATCTACGTAGCATGTGTCAGAATGCTCTTTATTTTTGAGGCTGGATAATATTCTGTTGCATGTATACACCACATTTTGCTTATCGATTCATTTGTCAGTGGTCACTTGGGTTGCTTCCACTTTTAGCAATTATGAATAATGCTTCTATAAACATGGGCAAATAAGCATCCCTTCCAAACTCTGCTTTCAATTCTTTTGCATATGTACCCAGAAGTGGAACTGCAGGGTCATTTGGTAATTGTGTTTTTAACTTTTTAGGGAACCACCATACTGTTTTCCACAGTGGCTGTACCATCTTGCGTGTCCACCAACAGTGCACAAGAGTTCCAATTTCTCTACATCCTTGCCACGCTTGTTATTTTCTGTTTTTTTTTTTTTCTTTTTTTAAAATAGTTGCCATCCTAATGCATCTGAGGTGGTATCTCATTGTGATTTTGATCCCCTTTTCCCTAATGATTAGTGCTGTTAAGCATCTTTTCATTTGCTTATCAGATATTTGAATAATTTTTGAGAAGCCTCTAAGTAATTTGCCCATTTTTGAATCCAGTTTTTGTGGTTGTTGCATTTTAGGAGTTCTCTGTGTATTCTGGATATTAATCCCTTATAAAATATATGATTTGCAATATGTTCCCCTTTCTACAGGCTGCTTTTTACTCTGTTTAGTATGTTTTAATACAGAAAAATTTTAAATTTTTATGCAGTTCAGTCTATTTCTTTGTATATTGCTTGTGCCTTTGTTGTCATCAAGAAATCATTGCCAAATCTAATGTCATGAAAATTTTGCCATATGTTTTCTTCTAAGAGTTATATTGTTTTGAGTCTTATATTTAGGTCTTTAATCTGTTTTGAGGTAATTAATGTAGATGGTGTTAAGTGTAGGTCCAACTTCGTTCTTTTCCATGTGGATATCCAGTTTTTCTGGCACCATATGTTGAAGACTGTTCTTTCACCATTGAATGGTCTTGGTACCCTCGTCAAAGATCATCTGATCATATGCGAGGGTTTACTTCTGGGTTCTCCATTCTACTCCATGGTCTATATTTCTGTCTTTATGTCATTATCATACTGTTTTGATTATGGCAGTTTTGTAGTACAAATTTGTAGCATTCCAAATTTGTTCTTTTATAAGATTGTTTTGGCTACTGGGGTCCCTTAAGATTCTATATGAATTTCTGGATGAGTTTTTCTATTTTGGAAAAACACATCATTGGAATTCTGATATGGGTTGCATTGAAAATGTAGATTGTTTTGGGTAGTATTGACATCTTAACAACTTTAAGTCTTCTTATCCATGAATATGGAATATGTTTCTCTTTATATCTTAAACTTCTTTCAGCAATGTTTTGCAGTTTTTATTGTACAAGTCTTTTACCTCATTGGTTAATTCCTAAGTATATTTTTGATGCTATTGTAAATTGTAAATGGAATTGTTTTCATAATTCCCTTTTAAGATTGTTTATTGTTAGTATATAGAAATATAACTGAATTTTTTTGGTGTTGACTTTGTATCCTGCTACTTTGCTGAACTCATTTTAACAGTTTCTTTGTGAAATCTTTAGAGTTTTCTACATATAAGATTATATCATCTGTGAACAGAGATAATTTTATCTCTTTCTTTTCAATTTGGGTTTATTTTATTTTTTTTTAAATTTATTTTTCTTGCCCAGTTTCTCTGGCTAGAACTTCCAGTACTATGTTGAATAGAAATTGTTTTGTTCCTGATCTTAAAGGAAAAGCTTTCAGTCTTCCACCATTGAGGATGATATTTACTGTGTGCATGTGTGTGTTTAAATAATGGCTTTTATTATGTTGAGGTAGTTCTTGGTTTAGTAAGGATTTTTTTAAAATCATGAGATGATTGTGTGTGTGTGTGTGTGTGTGTGTGTGTGTGTGTGTGTGTGTGTTTCTTTTCTCATTGAGGTGGTCATGCGGTTTTGTTTTGTCATTCTTTCAGTGAGATATATTACATTAGTCAATTTTCTTGTGGTGAATTATTCTTGCATTCAGGAAGAAAATTTACTAGATCTTGGTGTGTAATCTTTTAAATATGCTGTCAATTTTGTTTTTTTAGTATTTTCTTGAGAATTTTTGCATCATTGTTCATAAAGGATATTCTTCTGTAGTTTTCTTGTAGATGACTTTGGTATTAGGTAATGTTGGTTTAATAGAATGAGTCAGATAGAAAGTGTTCCTTGCTCTTTGCTATTTTTGGAAAAGTTTGAGAAGAATTGGGATTAGTTCTTTAAAGATTTGGCAGAATTCACCCATGATGGCATCAGATGCAGAGATTTTCTTTGTTGGGGGATTTCTGACTACTGATTCAATTATCTTACTATAATAGTTATAAGTCTATTCATATGTTCTATTTATTTGTGATTTGGTCTTGGTAGCTTTTGTGTTTCCAGGAATTTGTCTATTTCATCTAGCTTTTTCAATTTGCAGGCATACAGTCTTTCATAGTTTTCTCATATAATTCTTTTTATTTCTGTAGAATCGATAGCAAGGTACCCACTTTAATTTTTGATTTTAGTAATTTGAGTCTTCTTTCTTTTCTTCTTAGTTCATCTAAGTAACAGTTCGTCAGTTTTGTTAATCTTTTCACAGAACAAACTTTTAGTTTTATAATGGTTTTCTCTTGTTTTTCTATTGCCTATTTCATTTATCTCTGCTCTAATTTTCGTTGTTTCCTTCCTTCTGCTAGCTTGGGGTTTAGTTTGTTCTTTTTCTAGTTTGTTAAATTGCCACATTATGTTGCTGATTTGTGACCTTTCTTTTCTTTAAATGTAATCATTTATAGCTATAAGTTTTCCTCTTAGCACTGCTTTCATTGCATCCCATGCATTTTGGTATGGTATGTTGTGTTTTCATTTTCACTCATCTCTAAGTACTTTCAAGTTTCCCTTTGAATTCTTCTTTGATCCATTAGTTATTTAAGAGTGTGCTGTTTGATTCCCCCAAATTTGTGAATTTTTCAGTTTTACTTCTATTACTTATTTCTAACTTTATTCCATTGTGATTGGAGAAGATACTTAGTATATCTATATTTTGAAATATATTGACACTTACTTTTTTGTCTAACACATAGTTGGTCCTGGAAAATATCCCATGTGCAGTTGAGAAGAATGTGTATGCCTTTTGTTATTGGGAATAATGTTCTGTATATGCTTGTTAGATCTAGTTGGCTTATTGTTAAGTCTTCTATTTCTTACTTTCTTCTGTCTGGTTGTTCTATTCATTATTGAGAGTGAGGTGTTGATGTCTTCAACTATTATTGTAGAGCTATCTATTTCTCCCTTCAGTTCTGTTGGTTTTTGCTTCATATATTTTGATGGTCTGTCATAAGGTAGATGAATATTTATATTTGTTATATGTTCCTGTTGTATCAAATATTTTAATTAATATAGAATGCTCTTTTTGTCTCTTATAACCTTTTTGACTTAAAGTCTTTTGTGTCTGATAGTTGCATAGCCACTCCTACTCTCTTTTGCTTACAATTATATTTTTATGGAATAGCTTTTTTAATCCTTTTATTTTCAATCTATTTGTGTCTTTGGATCTAAAAGGAGTCTCTTTTAGACAGCATATAGTTGGATCATGTGTTTTTTATCCATGTTGCCAATCTCTGTTTTTTGATTGGAAAGTTTAATCTATTTACATTTAAAGCAATTACTTATAAGAAGGGACTTACTTATGTTATTTTGCTATTTTTTTCTGTATACCTTATACCTTTCATGTTCTTCATTTCCTGCATCACTATCTTCTTTTGTGTTTAGTTGATTTTTTATAGTGAACTATTTAAATTCCTTTCTCATTTCCTTTTGTTCTATAGCTCTTTTCTTTGTGATTATCATGGGGATTACATTTAGTTCCCTAGAGTTATACCACTGCAATTTGAATTTATATCAGCTTAACTTCAATAACATACAAACTCCTGCTCCTTTACAGTACTATCTCTAACTCTTTCAGTTGTTGTCACTAAATTACATCTTTATACATTATGTGCCCCAGAACATAAACTAGCAATTTTTAAAAATGTATTTGACTCTAAAATTATGTAGAAAACAAATGGTGGAGTGATAAATCAAAGTTACAATAATACTAGCTACTGCGTTATAGCTAAAGTTGACTTACATTAACTACCATTTACTGTCTAAATCTTTCTCTGGAAGTTGCAAGCCTTCAATATACTCTAGGGCTCAAAAATGGATCCATGACATAGAGGCTGCCAGTTCAATTCTTGTCTAGATGGAGAGACAGGTTCCTGATACTTCCTACGCTGCCATCTTCTCAGCATATGTCTGTTTCTAACCTCCAAGTTTTGGATTTTTTTTTTAATGCAGCAAAAACTAGCTAATGCATATGTGAAAGAGCCAAATTGGAGAGAGGGGTTGACTTCTGTGCTAGAATAAGAATCTAAATTTCATTACAATGACTCTAATGCATTGAATCTGTTGCCCTGGGTTTAAATCCTAGTTTTTCTACACACCAGCTGTGGGGCCATGGATGAGTCATCCTGCCTCTCTATACCTTGCTTTTCTCATCTGATAATGGGGGTGGCTTCCTGGGCCTGGAGCATGGTAAGTGCTCAGGAAACATTGGCTGCTGATTGTTGCTCCCACATTGTGGTTGCTGATGGTTGCATCTAAAGACTCGAGGACTCTATCCCATGTCAGCTGACTCAGATCTTCAGGACCAGATGAGATACTGGATATGACCCTTAATCATTTGACGTGTGTTATTGTTAGGTCATCCCACGGGTCACATGGAATCCCTGCTCCTGACCCTCTGGCCTACTCAAGCCTATCCACACACAATACCTTCTAGAAAGTCCAGCTATTCTTCTAGGGCAGTCTTCTCTGTCTCCATGCACTGAGACCCACTTGGTTTTAAAATAAGTGTGTGTAACATGCACAGCACTCCAGGGAGGACATCATTCTATGTGCACATGAGGCAGTAGCCATATTGTTAGATTGTTCTCTAAATACCTGGAAGCCTTTGGGTAATGACTTTATTTAAATGGAGCATCAGAGAAATTAGAGTTGACACCAGTGTTCCCACTACAGGCTGTTTGGCTGTATGAGAAGTTAGCAAAGCATTAAGCCAGCTCCAGTAACAGGAGCTTCCTAATCTGCTCTGAGACAGTGGCATTGAGACCCATTGTCTCTGTTCCCTGATTTCCCACCCTACAGCATGGAGATCCAAAGAATGGGGACTCTGAGCAAGGGGGTGACGAGGGATTCATGGTTTAAAAGGGGCTGAGGTGAGTGATGTAAGAATTAGAGGTATGTGATTTTCTCATTTCATCCTTACAATTAAACTGCAAGGAAAATAATATTATTTACCCCATTTTACAGATGGAGAAACTGAAGTTCAGAGAAATGAGACAACGTATCCAAGGTCACAGGGCCAGTAGGTGACCACTGATAGCAGTTGTCACCAGGGCAAACTTTCCCAGGCACTGTGCTAGGCCCTTCCCATTCATGACTTGGTTTAACCCTCACCACAGTCCAATCAGGCAGCTATTACAACTCCCTATTTACAAATGCATAAATTGAGGCTTAAGATCACAGAGCTCAGAAGGACTCAGGATTTGAGCTTATGTGTCTCTAACCCCAAAGTTCATGTGACTGATGTTCCCCATGTGTATGTATTCTCCTCAAACTTATAGAAGAGGACAGTAGTCCTGTTTTGGCAATGAGATCACAGCCTCACTCCTTGGAGCCCCGGAGCAGGCTGGAAGGACCCATTCCTAGTCTGAGCTAAAGATTAAATAGGGCCTGGGAGAGTTAGAAGTGTCCTTGCCTACTTCTCCAGAGCAGGAGCACCCAGTGGGGATTTGCAGTCAACACCTATGTGTGCTTAAATCATTTTCCTGAACTGCTGGAGTATGTAGATATTTTGAGGCATCAGTTGAGTTGTGGCTCTGAGAATAAAAAAAATATAAACAACAACAGCAATAGCTACTTTGTTTAGTGCCTTCTATGAGAGAATGCTCATCACAGAGCATTGGTGTATTTCCCATAGTCAGCCTTCCTGGAAAAAATGACAGCATTTTCTCAGCCCCTGGGGGAGCCTATTTCCTGTGTGAGAGAACTACCAGCTATCTTCTACATGGAAACAGTAGGTAGAAACAATGAGTGACCCATTTGGGGCACTAAGGTTAGAAAGTGCTGGGTGGGATGGAGAGGAAAGGCTATGGAGCAGCCTGTTCAGGTAGGAACCCTGGCTGTATCATTTCCCAGCTGTAAGTGGAGAAGTAACTCCACCTTTCACCCCTCAGTTTCCTCATCTGTAAAATGGGGGCAGTAATGGTCCTTACATCATAGGTTGCTGTGAGGATACAATGGTTTCATACAAGTGCTGTGAATAGGGCCTGGCATATATTAGTACTCAAATGCCAGCAAGAATCCTGTTCTCAGCCAAGATGGAATAACAGGGGCCACACTTACCTGGATGCCTGAAACAGCTAAAAAGCAGACAAAAGATGTGAAACAACAGTTTTTCCAAAAGATCAGGCAGCAAGTGAAACAAGATAGTGATCCCTAAGAGATGGGAAATAGCTCTATGGTTTCCCCAGCTTACTGCCTGAACTGAGATTACAGGCTGGTGACAGGAATGGGGAACCCAGGCTTCTGTCCATCTTCATGAGTTGAGGAGGCTGGGCTAGAATATGGGGAAAACGAAGCAGCTGTACTTTTCAGGGCAGAGTACTGTGGATGAGGGAACTAGTCAGAATGACAACACTGGAGATTTGCAGAGAACCTGATCAAGTCTTAAACTGAGCACCTATCACCACATGTGTGTGAGGAAACATCTGCCTTAAGGCTGAAACACAGCCAAAAGGATTTGAGGGAACAGTCCTGACACTCAAACTGTTCTCACTCTTACCAGTTAGCGTGGGAAAATAAGTCAGTCATGAGGCTTCACAGGGATTATTCAGAAGGATCTCACTTCAGCAGTGGGGAACATTGGCCCTAGACTAAATGAAGCTTTGCTTATTTTTGACAAGCTTAAGAGCAATACTTGAAAGACACATATCTATGTTACTTAACTGTGCCCCAAAACAACATTTAATAGTATTTATGAGAATACAAAGCTATCAAGTGCCCCAAAAGACAAAATTCACAATGTCTTGCATTCAATCAAAAATTTCCAAGCAAAAAAGCAGGAAAATAAGACCTATAGTAAATATAAAAAGCAATCAAAACCAACCTAGAACTGACACAAATTATATAATTAGCAAACATTGATAATAAGAACAGTTATAACATGATTTCATATGTTCAGAAATACAGGAGAAAGATTGAAGATAAAAAGTAGAGCCAAGGAAGATATACAAAACACCAGAACTGAACATCTAGAGATGAAAATTACAATGTGCGAGATGAAAACTACACTTCTACACTAGATAGCTGAAATAGCAGATTAGACATTGCAGAAAAAAGATTGCTAACTTCAAACACAGAGAGAAAAAGAATAATATAAAAAACCCTAGAGCATCAGTGAACTATAGGAAAACTTCAAGCTGCATGTAATTGGTGTACTTGAAAATAAGTGGGGATCACAAAAATATTTGAAGAAATAAAAGGCCAAATTTCTTCCAAATGTGATTACTACTGTAAATCCATAGATCCAAGAAGCTCAACAAACTTCAAGCACAAGAGACATGAAGAAAACTATTCTGAGGCATACCATAGTGAAATTTCTCAAAGCCAGAGATAAAGAGAAAATGATAAAAGCAGCCAGAAGAAAAGGACACATTACTTACTGAGGACCAAAAATAAGGAGGGCAGCAGATATCACATCAAAAATAATGGAAATCAAGTGATAGTGGGCAGCATCTGTAATATACTGTCTATAGACAGTGAAAATAATTTTCATAAGTGGAGACAAAATAAAAATGATTTTAGATATACGGAAGCTGAAAGAACTCATCACTGGATGAAGTGCAGTACAGGGAATGCTAGAGACAGGCAGAAGGAAAACGTTACCAGATGGAAGTGTGGATCTAGACATTTAGGGACACAAAGCTCTGAAAATGATAAGTGTGTGGGAAATATAAAATATATAATTTTATTATTATTTAAATTTCTTTAAGAGAGAATTGACTACTATTTATTATGTAGAAATAAGTGTATGACAACTTCAGTACAAAGAAAAGGGTGCTGTTGTGAGGTTCCTGTACTAAACATGAAGTGGTATCATGTTACTTGAAAGAAGGCTGTAATAAGTTAAAAGTGTTATCATAAACCCTCAGGCAAAGACCAAAATAACAAAGCAAAGAATTATAAATAAGATGCCAACAAAGGGGATAAAATATAATTATAAAAATCACCTATTGAATCCAAAAGAAGCCAGGAAAAAAGGAAAAAGGAACAAAGAACAGATGGAAGAAATAGAAAACAAATAGAAATATGGTAAATTTAACCCAACCATATTGGTAATCACCTTAAATGTGTCCAGTTAAAAGGCAAAGATTGCCGTATATTGGATAAAATAGCAAGACCCAGCTGTAGGCTGCCTATAAGAAACTCACTTTAGGGGAACATCACACACCAGGGCCTGGGGGCTGGGGGGGCTAGGGGAGAAATAGCAGGGGTTGGGGGACTAGGGATGGGATAGCATTAGGAGAAATACCTAATGTAGATGACAGGGTGATGGATGCAGCAAACCACCATAGCATCTGTATACCTATGTAACAAATCTGCCGGATCTGCACGTGTACCCCAGAACTTAAAGTATAATAAATAAATAAAAATAAATAAAGCCCACCACTTAAAAAAAAAAGAAGTAAACTCACTTTAAATATAAACAGGTTAAAAGCAAGGGATGAAAAATATATACCATGTAACTAATCAAATGAAAGCTGAAATGTCTTTATTAAAAACAGATTAAGTGAACTTCGGTGCAAACAATATTATCAGGGAGAAAGAAGGTCGCTTCATAATGGTAAAGGTGTCAAATTGTCAAGAGGACACATCAGTCCTAAATGTTTGCAAGCCTGGGCTGGGTACAGTGGCTCACATCTGTAATCCCAGCACTTTGGGAGGCTGAGGTGGGCTGATCTCAAGGTCAGGAGATCAAGACCATCCTGGCTAACATGGTGGAACCCCATCTCTACTAAAAATACAAAAACTTAGTCAGCTGTGGTGGCATGCACCTGTAATCCCAGCTACTCTGAGGATACTGATACTCCTGCTGAGGTAGGAGAATCACTTGAACCCGGGAGGCTCACTTGCAGTGAGCCGAGATCGCACCATTGCACTCCTGTCTGGGCGACAGAGCGAGACTCTGTATCAGAAAAAAAAAAAAAAAAAGTTTGCAAACCTGATAATAGAGGTTCAAATTTCATGAAGGAAAACTGGCAAAACTTCAAGGAGAAATAAACAAATTACAATTGGATTCACAAAACCTCTCTTTCAGTAATTGAGAGAACAAATAGAGAAAATTGGTAAGGATATAGAAGACTTGAACAATACCATCAACAAACTTAATCTAATTGGCATTAATGGAACGTTCTACCCGGCACCAGCAGAATACACATTCTTTTCAAGGGCACACAGAACATTTACCAAGATAGATGATATCATGGGCTATATAAAACAAATCTCAGATTTTCAGAGGATTCAAGCCATACAAAGTATGCTCTCTAATTATGGTAGAATTAAGTTGGAAAGCAATAACAGAAAGATATCTAGAGAATACCATAATATTTGGAAACTAAACAACATATTTCTAAATCATCCATGGTACAAAGACATCCAAATGGAAATGAGAAAGTTTCTTGAATTAAAGGACAATTAAATGTAACATAAAAATTTGCGAAATACTGCTAAAACAGATTAGAGGGAAGTTGTACACAAGTGTTCAGAACAGTTTTGTTTGTAATAGTTAAAAACTGGAGACAACATGAATGTTTATTAATGGAGTCATCAATGGATAAACAAATTGTGGTGTATACACGCAAGGGAACACTATTCATAAATAAAAAAGAATTTACTATGGGAGCATACAACGATATGGATAAATCTCAAAATAATTATGCTGAGTGAAAGAAGCCAGACAAAATGATGACAACATATGGTGTGTTTCCATTTAGATAAATCTCCAGAAAATGTAAACCAATCTCTAGTGATGAAAATAGCTTGGTGGTTTTCTAGGGACAGGGTTGGGTGAGCATTACCTTTGCAGCTCAGAATTACAAAGGGACACAAGAAAACTTTTGGGGATGATGAACAGTCATTATTTTGGTTGTGGTAATAGTTTCACAGAAGCAGAAAGATGTCAACACGTATCAAATTGTACACTTAAATATAGTCAGTTTATTGTATGTCAATTGTACCGCAGTAAGATGTTAAAAATAAATCTTGGCTATTTTTAATATTTTTGTCTTAGGCATAGTGCTAAGATAAGAACCGTTACACTTTCTTGGTGATATTTCACTTTTAAATAAGGCACAAGACTGATTCTATTAGTATTCCTATTTTTGGAAAAAGGACTCTTGTGTATAGTAAAGTGACTCGTGTAATGTCACACTACATGCCAGTAGGTGACAGAGCTAGGATCTTATCCCAAGTCAATTATACTCCAGAAACTAGGTAGCTGAGAACTGGGATGCAAATTTCCAATCTTAGTTTGGTTGCTATAGTTGACTCAAATCATAGTGACATTTGCATGGAGCCCTGGAAACTAAAGAGATTTCCCGGCAGAACTTTCATAGCGGGGGTGAGAGTAGAGGCTCGGCGTTCTTGGGGGAGATAACTAAAATCCTGAATTGCACCGCTGAATGAGAGACAGCAAACAGCCATGTGTCTCTCCGTGGTGGCAGAGAAGGAGAGGTGCTGGTTCACAGACAGGGTAGGTCCCACAGGGTCGCAAAGCCCACGCTTGGTGGAGCTGGGATTGACTCCCAGTTCTGCCCCTCCAAAGTCTGTGCCTCACCTTCCCTCCTCCATCCACCCTCGCTTCATCTCTGAGCCTCCTTTACAACTCTGAGCTTTTCTGATTTGGAGAATTCTGAAGTAGGGGAAGAACCTTCTAAGGAAGGGAAGAAGGACAAGGACCCTCCAGTAGGAGTGACTGACTCTTGAAGAGGCACAACGGAAATTAAGCAGACCTCCAGCTTCGTTCAGCTCTAACAGAGGAGGTTTTGACCTGAAGCAAATTCTTTAATTTCTCTGAGCCTCAGATTCCTTAGCTATAAAACGGGGCTACTCCTTAGAGAAGGAGAAGATTCGGAGGCTCCGCTCCTCTCTCTCCCTCCACTCCCTCTCCCCCTAACTTTCTCTAAGAGCCACAGAAGAAAACTACTTATCCCAGGGCTTTGATCCTGAGACCACAGGCAGATGGCACTGAATTAGCAGCCCGGCAGACCCGGGAAGTTCCAAACACAATCAGCTCAAAGAACCCAGATCTCCTCTCTCCCCCCCAGCCCAGTGTGGGAGCAGCCCTGGGTCAGTGCCCCTCCCCACTCTCCTCCTGACCAGGCATCAGGTCAGCCAAGGCCCAGAGAGAGGCAGAGACAGTGTGCTGTCCAGAGGCTCATGCTCCCCTTCATAGTGCAGGGCCAGTGCTGGGCAGGGGCTGTCCAGCCAGGGACAACGTGGTCCAGCCCCCCCTGCATCTAGGTGGGGCCACCGTGTAGCTCTGGCCTGTGGAATGTGCATGGAAATGGTATGAGCCCCTCTGGCTGAGGTGGTTAATCATGTGGGCACCTGTTCCTCACTCACTTCCCCTTCCCCAGTGCCCCTGGAGGCCATGCATATAGATGACATCATCCCAGGTCAAGGAGTCTAGATCCCTGCATCACCACTCGGAGGAGGCACCCCTTGGAGAGATACCCCAGGTCAGCAGCAGTCACTTGGGCTTTGCCTGGGAGATAAATCAACTCTTCCTGGATGAAGCCACTGGGATATGGGGGCTGTTTGTTACACAACTCACCACCCTGATGGATACAGCCCAGTCCCCCTCCTCGTCCCTCCATCCAGCAGGTATCAGTGGGGCTCCTCTGTGTGCCAGACTCTGTGCTGAGGATGGGGACACAGCTGTGACTGAGACCTAATGGGTTCCTGCCATCACAGGGCTCTTGACTGCAGCTGGGGGAACAGCCAAGTAAAATGAGCAAATGAACAACAAAGTGATTCCACGCTGTGAAAAGGGCCAGGAAGGGAAGAGAAGGATGGTGAGAAACAAATGCCAGACTTGGGGAGGTCGTGGTGGGCAGGGAAAGGGACCTGGGAAGGGAGGCTTAGAAGTGCCCGAGGGACGGAGGGAGCCGCAAGGTGGAGGGGGTTCCTGCAGAGAGGACAGAGGGACAGCTGTGACCAAGCCTGGCCATGCACTCCCAGCTTTATGAAAATTACTTTATCCTTATAACAACAAGGGGAATGGGGCTCTTATTGTCCCAGCTTTACAGGGGAGGGCCACATCCCCAGAGAGGTAAAGCAAAGGGGCCAAGTCACACAGCCAGGAAGAAGCTGGCCAGGTCAGGGTCAGGGTCGGGGAAAGAACTTGATGGCCTGATTTGACTGAACACCAAGATTCTTCGGGATGGCCCAGAAGGCCCCTCTGACCCCCAGGAATATGATCCCAAGGGCTGCAGAAAGAGCCTTTGGGGCCAGAAACCTAGCCTAGGGGAAGAGGAAGAGCACAGGGCCCCCTGGAGCTGACCTGTGCTCTCCCAGCTAGCTGTGTGTCTTGGGCAACGCATTGAACATCTCTGGGCCTCAGCTTCCTCCTCTATAAGGGGAAGCAGCACACCACTCAGGGCTGGGATGGGAGTGAGGGAGAGGAGGTGAGTCAGGGCCTCCAACCTCAGAGCCCGGGGCCTGGTTCTCTGCTGTTGCCTCCATCCCATAGGGATTTACGGAGCTCCATGATGCACACACTGTCCTGGGCTCCATGTCCCTGATGCCCCCAAGCCTGAGACATGGGAGGATTGTGCACTAGACGGAACACCATGGGGGCAGGGGCCCCATCTGTCCCCACCGTTTTGACCCTGGCACCTAGGACGGTGCTTGTCATATTCCAGGCACCTGATACGTATTTGTTGAGTGAATGGAATATTTCAATTTTAAGACAAGGAAGCTGAGTCCTGAGGAGTTCAAGGACTGTCTCAAGGCCAATATCTTCTTCCTGTCTTGGAGATGAGTCCATGAGTGTCAGCACCCCCAGGAAAAGCCTTCTGTGCATGGATGACCTGGGAAACTCACTAACGTGTAGATTCATATTCTGGTCTGGGGTGGGGCCTGGCATTCTGCATTTCTGACAATCCTCCAGGTGATGCCCATGGGCCAGGCACCACCTCCTGAGCCATGAGGGACCAGAACTCTGGACCCAGCCTGACCAGCTCCATGGTGGGCAGTCAACCTTCACACTGAGCATCGAGCAGGTGGGGCTGTCCCAGAGGCTTCCTGGAAGAGGGTGGGGCTGACCTGAATCCTCAGAGGTGGCCCTGATAGGAGAGGGAGACAGCGAATTTCCAGGCAGGAGAGGTTGAGCAGCTCCTTCCCCCTTGTTCCCATAGCTGGTGAGGAGCGGAGGATGCTCACAGCAGCTCACACGGAGCCTCTGCTCCTCCCCAGGCTGAGATGCTGGGATTCTCCCTGCCTTCTGCTATCTGGAATGTGTCCAGCTCAGCAGGAAGGGGCCATGTAAGAAATGTTGTACACCAGAAAGCTCTCAATTCTACTCGGGGTGCAGAGTAATTTGCTCCTGATTAAGTAAAATGTCACAGGTCGTCGTGTGACCATTTTTGATATTAGATCTTTTCTGATGTCCTCACTCCCACAACCTATTAATCACCAATTTTCTTGTCTGCCTCCCATTCTAATTTGCATCTGAAGCAAGGCCACTTAGTTGCCCCACCATCCCCTTTCCCTTTGGCCTTCTATCCACTACTCATGAGCTTCTGCTAGGAGTCCTGCAGTGTCCTAGGCCCCGGGAAGCATCCTAGAGCTTCCTGTGCTCAGGGAAGATGCCAGGAGGTCAAGACATGATGCCACCTGCCCTCAACTTCTGTCTCCCTCATGAGACCCTGGAGGTGGAGACGGGTAGGGAGTCACACAGGAATCGGCAGCAGTAAGGCAATGGTTTCAGTCAGATTGCAGGCTCCCTGTCAGTGGGCTTGTCTTCCCAAGATAGACCCCAGAGGGCAAGAATATCTCCCCATCAGCAGGTGCCCACCTCAGAGTCCTCACCTAATTGGCATCAGAAAATACTTGGCAACAAAAGGCAAGCAGGAGGAAATGTGGATTTGAGATTTAAAAGAATCACTGACTCAGCTTCCTGGGCCTACCTCTGGAAAGCTGATCTGTGCAGAGAATCGATGTGCCTTCCACCCACACAGGCATCTGTCTCCCCAAATAGTCCAGCTTCAGGGGCCCCACCTGCACACCAAGAATACTCCTTAGCAGCTGAGCCCGTGAGTATTTTCATGCCCAAGTGGTGTTCTGCTTCTGCAAGTTCATTATGGGAAATTGGGCTGTCAACCCAGGCTTCAGAGGCAGAACAGGAAAGGGACATGGACTCCTCTCCCCAGTGTGGAGTAATGGCGGAGAGGGGAGCCTTACCTTTGCAGGGTGCTGCTCACATGGGGAATTTGCAAGGGGAATTTCAGGGCTCGTTGATTGTGCTGTTCTTGGATGACTGACAAGGCACTTAGCGGGGATTGTCTGGTGGCTGGTGGGGTTGACGGGCTGATGAAATGTGGTCTCGTGGCCTCATCAGAGGCGCTTGTGAAACTGTGGTTCCCTTCACAGCAGATGGGCAAGGGCTTAGCCACCCTCACTCCCATCCAGGCACACCTGGGCCCCAAGACAAGTAAACAGGACGTTCCTGGTCCACTTGACCTGCTACCCCCTACCTGGAGCTGCCTCCCACCCAGGCCTGGACATAGCTCCACTTGCTTTGGAGAGAGGGTCCTGGAAGCCTGCCCCAAGATGGCCAGAAAGACCTCATGGAGAATTCCGGAGCAGAGGCCTAAATATCTAGGAACGGCAAACTGCATGCTCTTCTCCTCTGGTGTCCTTCAGGGCTCAATTTTGGCTCTCCCTCCTCCAGGAAGCCCTCCCTGATGCCTCCAGCCCATGCTGGCCTCTTCTATTCCTAAGTCCTCCCCCAAGCTCTGCAGGGCAGTGTGCGGTGGGCAGGAGCATAGACCTTAGTGACAGAGGCTTGGGTTTCTTCTCTGCCATCCTGAGCTGTGTGACCTTGGGTGAGACACTTGACTTCTCTGGGTCTCCATTTCCTCCATGTAAAATGTTGTATTTGAATTCCTGAATGCATGCATACATTCTATGGTGGTCAAAATTAAGGTATGGTTTTGTTAAAGCCCAGTGGCCAGTGGGCATGTGAGGGATGGCATTCTGGCCACTGTGTGTCCAGCTCCCCTCCCGAGATACCTGCTCTCAGGGTTCTCTGCAGTGATTGCCCCTTCTGAGCATGCTGGAATCCACCTGGTGACACATATCCTGGCATCCAGCTCCCTAGCAGGATGTGAAGGACCCTGGGATCTCTGCTCCCCTGGGGAGATGCCAGGCAGCTCAGGAGGTGGGACTAGCTCTCAGGAAAGTGGAGAGAGCTGAGGGGCTGAGGAAGGAGAATGGCTGAGTCATTCTCTTCTGTATTCACTTAGCACCTTATGTGCACTGGTCACAGGCCTCTCCAGGTGTGTGGGGGTGGTGAGCTACGGTGCAGGAGGAGGACTCACTGAGCTGACAGCCTGAACTCAAACTGTCTTAGATAGGATAGAGATGTATTGATTCAGGGAAGTCTTGGGGGCTGCTGGCTTCAGGTCTGTCTTGACCTGGGGCTCAAGAAATTGCAATGACTTTGTGTCAGCCAATGTTCCAGGACAAAGGAGAGAGTGGAGCAAAAGAGAAGATGTTCTCTCCCCTCCCAGGGCTCATATTCAGTGTGAACAGGCTGCACACACACACACATACATGAACATACATGTACACACACATGCACATGTGTACTTGCACACACACCCCTCCGTTTTTCAGAATTTTATGTAGGTTTTATTCTCAGGCAGGCTCTTTTCATGATAACCACTAGCAGCTCTTGTTACTGCTGTACTGACTTAGATACATCTAAGTCTTTCAGAGAAACATATCAGTTCTAATTTTGATTGGACCATCTTGGGTCATGTGCCCAGTTCTGAGCCAATCACTACAGCCAGGCAGAGGATATTGCTGATCAGTCAGCCCTAAGTCACATGCTCACCCTTGGAGCCAGATATATCTCAGTACCTGCCTCACTACCTGGTTAAAGAGTGGGGAGAGATAGGGTGGGCGGAGAAGGAGGACAATGCACAAAGTGGGTTTGATCCCTGCCTCTTGCTCGGCAGCTGGGCTGGGATGGCCAAACTCAACTGGACTCATGTGGGTGACCCTGAGGAACCTCCACAATCAGAGGGAGATGATGCGCCTGCAATCTAGCACCACCTCTGGTCTCTGAACTCCTGGCTCAGGTGACCATACCTGCCTTCAGTTCACCCCAGCTGACCCGGCCTCCGTCTGAGGGGTGAGGGTGGGCAGAGCTGTCCTGATGCTGCTGGGCCCACAGAGCACATGTCGGCTCAACTGCTCCCTGGCTGTGAGACCCTGAATAAGTTTCCTAACTTCTCTTAGCCTCAGTGTCCTCATCTATAAAGTGGGAATGATTAAACTGACCCTGTGGCAGGGAGGGTTGCTATGAGAGCTAATGACAGCTGTGACTCTCCTGGCCTCGGCACACAGTAGGCAGCAACTGAGTAGAGCTGTCGACAGCAGGTGCTCATGGAATGGCAGCCATTGCCGTGATCTCTCGTCTGGTGCTTTGTGGTGGGTGGTGTGTGTTGCTGGCGGGTCTGCCTCCGCCATCTGACCATGACCTCCTTGAGCATGGGAACATGAGCGATCTTTCTCTCTGAGCCCAGGGCCCTGCACATGGCCTGGCAGTCTGTATTAGTTCACTTTCATGCTGCTATAAAGAGCTACCTGAGACTGGGTGTTTCTGAAGAGGTTTGATTGACTCATAGTTCCACAGGCTGTACAGAAGCATGGCGGGGAGGCGTCAGGAAACTCTTCATGGCAGACGGCGAAGGGCTGCAAGCACCTCTACCGTGGTGCAGCGGAAGAGAGAGAGAGTGAAGGGGGAAGCGCCACACTTTCAAACCGTCAGATCTGGTGAGCACTTACTCACTATCGCAGTTCTTGTGTAAGGGGAGAACGCTGCCCCCATGATCCCATCACCTCCCATTCCACATGAGAGCTGGGTGGGGACCCACATCCAAACCACATCACACTCCGTGTGGATCTGCTGAGTCATTGGAAACTGGCTTCCCGGAAGACGAGGGACAGGGAGGGAGCTCCGTGGCCATTGTCCAGCAGCAGCCAGGTCCTGAACCTCCCTCGAATGTCTATTCACAGGGCACAGCTTTCTTGGCAGCAGAGGGAGTTATTTAAAGTCCCCGTTAAAACAGCTGAGCTTTGATGGTGCAGAGCAGTTGTCACTGCTGGGGCCCCACAGGTGCCTGACAAGGACAGACACAGGCGGGCAGGATGTATTCCGTTATGGCGATGTTCAGGATGTAAAGACGCCGTCTGACCTTGGCGCTCGCCGCGGGCAGGCGTTTGTAAGCGCCGCTGTGACTGGGCACCCGGGGATCCACGTTCCTTTGTCTTCTCATCTCATTCTTAGAAGTTTGCTGGGAGCCAGGCTGCAAATGGCAGATATGAGAGGAGGTGTCTTTTCAGCAGTATCAAAAATAGACCTCACCGATGGCTGCTGGATCAATCAGTCCAAGCAGCACAGACACCCACTGTGTGCTGGGCCCTCAGCTGCTGCTTTACAGAGAGCACTGAGAAGCAGGCTGGCACACAGTAGGTCCATGATACGCACTAGCTGCCATGATCTCTGCTGTTAATTTATATGCTCCCTGCATTCCTACCACCTCTGTCCAGGCTGTCTCCCCTCACCTTCCCAAGGCTGTCCCATCAGCGGGGACTTGACTCCTTTTCATCAGCTCAGTGCCTCTTTTCATCTAGCACTGCCTCCGCACTCTTACCACCTGGATTCACTTAATCCTAAACTACATAGGTTAGAGGAGGGGCTACATTTTTATCGTCTGGGCATATCATCAGGGTTGAGTTACTCTGGGAGCTAAAATATCCTTCTGTCAGGTCAATGGTGATCAGCACGAGGTTGTGTCTTTTTGGTTTCTGATTATGATTCATAGTCTGGGTAGGGTTGTTTTATCCTATCTCATCTCCTGGATAGAGATCCAGACCCTGGATCCTTTGTTTCCACATATCTGGGCCATACTATCCTGTATCGAATGGTAGATTCTTGGGCCATCAGAGCAGGGAGGAACTAGGTAGATCATTCGGTTAAACCCTTTAAGGGTACTGCAGGGAAAATGAGGCCCTGAGTGGGGACATGACCTGCCCAAGGTCACCAAGTGAGTTGGTAACAACAGGGGCCTGGACCCCGTCTCCTGACTCATACCTGATGCTCCATCTGCCCTGCTTCACACAGTGAGGACTGGGGAGGAAGGTGATGAAATGAAGCCCATGGCCAGGCACGGTGGCTCACGCCTGTAATCCCAGCACTTTGGGAGGCTGAGGATGGTGGATCACCTGAGGTCAGGAGTTTGAGACCAGCCTGCCCAACATGGTGAAATCCCATTTGTACTAAAAAATACAAAAAAATTAGCTGGGCATTGTGGTGGGCGCCTGTAATCCCAGCTACTCGGGAGGGTAAGGCAGAAGAATTGCTTGAACTTGGGAGGC
>PVKP010033538.1:0-24955 GCA_004027715.1 Plecturocebus donacophilus | reverse complement strand
TACGTTTAAGTCTGCTGCAGCAGAACTCATATACCCCTTTTTTTCCCCCCAAGTGTTCTGTCTCGGGGAGTTAGGGCTTTATTTATGAGTTTCCGGTGTGCTGCTGCCTTTTCTTTTTTTTCAGGGCTGCCCTGCCCAGCAAGGAGGCAGCTCAGTCCCTGTCTGCCTGCAGAGGCTTTGCTGAGCTGCTGTGGGCTCTGCCCAGCTGCCGTGTGAACTTCCCTGCAGTCCTGTTTATATAGGTGTAATTCGATCTGCCTCGGCAATAGTGGCCCGCCTCCGTAATGGCGGGTTGCCTCGGCAACGGCAGGCTGCCTCCGCAATGGCAGACTACCTCTGTAGTGGTGGAGTGCCCGTAATGGCGGACGTCCCTCCCCCACAGAACTGGACCGTCCCGGGTTCAGGTGTGCCCGCTGCGTAACTCTTAACCAAGAGCGTTTCCAATTGCTGTTTTAGCCGAGCCTGATCACCTGGCTCGCTGTCTCAGAGCCTTTTTTTAGTTGAATGGTCGACTCCCAGGTGTTCCAGTCGCCTGTTGAAAAGGCGCCGGGATCTGTGTGATTTCCCCTGCGGGGACACACTGCGCAGGCTGAAACAGCGGGGCTGAGATTCGTAGCGCTTTTCTGCCTGGGAATCTCCTGGGCTGGCTCCCTGATTCAGTCCCCTTTTTAATCCGCCTTCCCGTAGCTCCACTCGCCAGTTAAAAGGGCACACAGACCAGTGGATTTTGTATGGAGAACCGCCGCGCCAGCCAAAACAGCCGCACTGGCGACCCGTGGGGCTGCTCCACCTGGGAATCTCCTAGTCTGGGGGTAATAAAAATCCGTCTGGAAATGCGGCGTCCACTCACCCTCTGCACTTTCACTGGGAGCTGCAATCCTGAGCTGCTCCTATGCGGCCATCTTGGATCGATCCCCCACAGTATTTTTATTAACAAACTGTCTAACAAACCTCTATTAGATTTTTCCTCATATATATTGGTTGTGTACTCTTTGATAATGTCTTCATGTAACAATGACTTTTCAATATAATTTTCCATAGAGAGACCAGAAACATTGCAGTCTCTCCTCTAGCATGGTTCATTGAACTTTGTTTTTTTAATTATTGATATTTTTGACTAGATCTGATTGAAGGCCAAATCATTCTCTTAAAGTTTTGTATACTTAAAGATTGGAAAGAAGTCAACAGGTTTAAACCTTGTTTCACCTAAGTACTTCACGAAGTGCCCAGCACATCAGGCCATTCTTGCTGTGAGGTAGCCTCTGGCCTTGCCTGCCTCTGAGCATCACAGCACAGGGTGAGTCGGCCCCATGGGCGGTAGGAAGTATTCCTAGAATCCAGTCCTACACCAGACAGCTAGTGTTGCTTCACTGGACGTTGAAGTGATTATAACCACATAAATATAGCTTATTAAAGCCAAATAAATGATTCTGTAACTCAACTCTCCCTAAGCTGAATTCCCCAAAATGCTCTCAGCCATTCCAAGTTACCCACCATGAGGTGATGTATGCAAAGGGGATTAGGGACGGATCAGAGTAGAAAGAAACTCTAGATCTAACCTGTCACAATTACAATAGATTAGAGCTGCAAATTTTACAGAGATCTTGGACCTCATGAACATATGAGGCCCAGGGTCTTTGCAAATAAAGGGCCCGGATGCTGAATTTTAATTAACCTGCACATCAGTCCACCTCTGGGGAGGTCAGTAGATAACCTGAGTGAGTGAACAAAGACTCTGCAGTGGTATTAAACTTTGAGCTAAGTCTTGAAACATAAAGAGACATTTTTTAGGAGGTCAGTGGAAATGGCCAGGCCTAGTAGGAGGTGCCAGCAAAGGAGAGAAAGAAGAAAAGGTAAGAGGGAAAGAGAAGGGGAACCAGGTGAGAATGACCTCTTTGAAGAATGTTAGAGAAAATTTCAACAAGAAATGGTTAAATGCTATTAAAAATTGAAATGGGTCCAAGTGGTTACGAACATGAAGGAGTCTATTTATCGATTAGGAAGCAATGTAGAGCCCTTTGTCAATGCAATCTCAAAGACACAGTGGAAGTCAAAGCCCAGTTTCAATGGGCTGAGAAGTGAATAGATTACAAGCAAGTTGATGTTAATAGTTCAGGAAGTGCACCTGGGAAGGGAAGCAGATGCATAGTGCTGTGGTTATAAGAAATCTTGGAGATGAAGGAATCTTTATTGGCATTAATTTTTAATTAAAGAAGAGTCTAACCAAACATGTCAAGAATGACCCATAAGTGGAATAACTTTCTGGTCTGAGCACAGGTCATGTGGTCTCCATTTGCTACTAATTTCACTCACCTTCACTTCTCAGTACTCTAAAATTTTCAGGGATAGCTTACCAACAGCAATAGAACCATAGACAAGTCCTCCGGTGAGTGTATGTGCTCATCTGACATTCCAGGGACTAGCTCACACCTTCCCCCTGCCCTGTGATCCCACATATCAGAAGTACAGCTGTTCACATTCTATTCTTCTCTTGTCTCCCAGCTTCCAATCTCATCCCTCCCCATCAACCCTTCAACCTCTCTCTCCATCATTTTTGTATATGTGATATGGAATATTCTCCATGCAATCAACTATTCTTCAAAGATACAGGTTTTAAATGGCTGACTTGTATTCTGTGACATGAATTAATCATTACTTACCCTAAATCTTCCCTCTTTGGACATTTGGTCTGTTTCAAGATGATTGTTCAGTCATCTAAATTTTTTTGTACAATGTTGATTTCCTAAGGATATATTTCAAAATATGTCAAGAAATGGAATCACTTTTACAAAGAAAGGCATATTTTTATGGCTTTTTGCATATATTGCCAAATTGCTTTCCTGGTAACTCACATGTTTGATGATAACGAAGCTCTGAGAGAATGTAAGCCTTTGCCTTTGGTTGAACACATTTACAAAACATGGTAAAATGGAAAGCCAGAAGCAATCATCTGACGCTCTTAGGGAAAAACCAGATTTGATTGTTTTTGTCCATGTTTTGAATTTACTAAGTTATACAGTGCTGGCCTCCACATTTTCCTCTTGTGAAAATGTGTTAAGATAAATTAAATTGCTTCAGACTTGCAGTTGAATTTCTCTGGTCCCAGACTGTGGCTATTTCCTTGACTGGTCAGCTTGGGGTGAAAATTGCTTCCTGGCAGTCAGCAGGTTTGTTATGCTGGAATCTAGAAACATGAGAGCCAACAAGAGGAAGGTGTTATCCCCCAGATAAACAAAAGACGTGGTGGATGCAGGAGGGGTAGCAGTAAACATGACCTCAGGGAGAGGGACTGAAGGACCTATCTCCTGCCTAGGACCCCACAGGGTTCTGAGCCTGGCTCCTTCTGGGTTGTACTCCCTGATCCCCAGATTCTCAGATCTTGCTGAATGGCCTGAGGACAAAAGACATTTTCCAGAGGCTTCCCCTAAGAAGGATTTGCCAAATTTCTGGGAATACGTACAAAGCTTGAGCCACAGAAAGCCTGAGTGATCCACAAATATAAACACATCAGTAGTGAAGTCCAGCTTTGCATTTTTGACAAAAGCCCCTTTTTAAAAATGTCTTGGTTTTCAAAATACTACATTTCCCAAATTATATCTGTAGGGTAACATCACACAAAAAAGCTCTTTGATAAAACCCTGCCTATTTCTGGAAGAGTGGAGATAGGAAGATGTGGGTGGGAGTTATGTTTGTTCACAGGCTCTTAGCTGCTGAGCTTTGATCATTCTGCAGAGAAGAGGTAAGATCGTTATGCCACCAATCCATACCCTCAAACTGAACCTTGTTAATAAGTCTTATCTCACCCACTCCATTAATGATCAGCAAATGACTAGAACTCTGGCCAAAAGGCCTAGAAATCAGGATGAATGTCAAATAACAGCTGACACTGCCAACTAAAAATAGCACTTTGGATTTAAATGGGTGACTCAGACTTGATTTCCTACGCTTGCCTGGGATAATACCGTACAGAGCAGGGTTGTTTTATGATTTTTTTTGTTTTTTAAATTATCCTTTCAAGTGAAAGGAGGGTTTTATTGCAGCCATCTGGGCAGTGAGCTCAGAGTCAGCTCTGTGGGAGTTGAGTGAATCCACACTTCACCTCCAAGGCCCTGAGGGCACCTGGCACTGTTGGCTTCCTAAGCACATCTGTGCACTTGACCTTGCAGTTCAGGTCAGCAAAGAACAAGAGGATGGTTTAGAAAGTTATGTCAAAATTTAACACCATTTCCAGAAAATTCTCCCTTCATACGCTTCCCATCATTCTCCTTCACATAATGGAAACAATTAAAAGTCTAACTAGGCAACGACAAATGACACAAGCTACATGACCCAGGATACCTCCTGACAGAGATGGAAAGCCAGAAAACCAAATGTATCTTTCCAGAATATGCCCGTACGTATGATGAATATTAAAATGTTGGGCAAATTGACCAGACAAATATTTAAATAAAGTATACAATGGAACATTACATCTGTTGCTCATTTGAGTTAAATACTTTTTCACTGAATTAATTCATTAATATTTGCTAATCAGTTTGGTCAATGAGGTTTTCCTAATTTCAAACAGTGACAGAATATGTCAGGCCAACAAAGGATGTTTCAACTATGGATTATCAAGGTTTTTGCCCCATCAAATGTAGACCCCTGGAATCTAGACGAGTCTCTATTTTACATACAAGCCTCTCCTCCCCTTGTACATTTTCCCACCCTACAGTCAGTTGCCAGATCTCATTATACTTATGGAATATCCTGTCTGCCCAAGCTCCCTTCCTGGCTGTTGGAAGTCAAAGCCCTTACTTGTGACAGTAAGAATGGAGCCAGGAAACAATTCTGCAGCTCTGGTTTCCACAGGGATCATGGGCCAACAATACTTATCCAGAACTCATTTGCCAATTCCAAGTGGGACTGCACAGCAAGGGGACATCAAATTGTGAAACCTACCAGTTAGGTGCTAGGCAGAACTGAGGTTATGATGAGGTTCAGAGTTTAGACAACGAAGCTTTGAGGAAAATTTCCATAGCTGGGAATTCATAGCAGCTTTACTGTGCTTCTTAAGCCTCAGACTTAGGTGTGGGAGGAGCACCTAGAGTTGACACAAAGCACATACAGCAGCCAATGGCACACTAATTCAGAATCAGAGCTCCCAACAACACTTGATTAAGAAATCACAACCTAATCAATTCTCAGCCCGTAGGCTAAGATCAAGTGTGAGGAAACTGCAGCCCATAGACCCTAGCCCAAATAAACTGGACTCTTCCCACATCTCTGCTGGCCTTTTACAGTAAGCCTAAGTGCTTTAAGGAAGTATCTGTTCTGGATCTCACTGTTAGGCTGTGGTCAGACAGGCTGGTGAGCTGGGAAAAGCCTTTGTGAGGCCCAGAAACTGTGTGTGGTGGCTGAGAGCTCCTTGGGAAGAAGAAATCCCCACTGGCCTTATCCTTCCCAAGCCCTGCTTTCTTCTCTCCTCTATCTCCTACCCTTTTCCTCTCTCCAGGAGTGCCTCAGAACCATCAAACCTGCCAACGCCTTAGCCCTGATGTAAGGACACTGCTGGAGCACCTTGGGCATGGCTGCTGAGTGGCCTGTCTCTGGAAATGAGTCGTCCATTTGTTAGGATGGACAGGGACCCTGCACAGGGACCCTGTGGCTGACACCGTTTTGTTCCAGTGCTGGTTTTGAATATTGGCTAACAGAACACAGTGCTCGTGCCACATGCAGTGGGCACAGCCCCTCCTTGGAGCCTGCCTACCCCTTCCCAAAGGAAGAAGAGTGAACAGTTATGCAAACAGGAAAGGAGAATTTATGTGCTTCAGGAAGGGGAGTGCCCCGAAGAGGGAGAGATAACACTTGTCAAGAGGGAGCAGCTGCATCTAACTGTGTCTTTCTTGGTTTGTCTAAATGTAGGCCATAAGTGGCTTCTCAGGAGAGAGATAGAAGCAAGGGAGGGAGAGAATGGGAGAGATATGCAGGGAAGGGGATTAACGTGACACCTTATTATTGCAAAAGAAGTGCCACAGAAAATAACAATGTTTGGAGAAAAAGTAAATAAAGTACCCCTGTGGCACGAGGAAGAACAGGGTGAAGGATGGACTTCCTATTGAAAACTGGACTTTGGCAGTGGAAGCTGGTTGTGAGTTACTTGGATTTGTAAGCCATGAAATCTTTCATCAGGTTAGAGGGTGGATGGGTTACTTTCAATAAATTACTTCCAGGGATTTTGCTCATTCCTCGAATTCCTTCCTGAATGGATCTTGGATAAACTGCTGAATTGAAGTGCCAAGCAGGAGCTGCAGCGAGACAACCCAAATGATGAACAAAAGGGAAGGCCCAGCAAAAGGCAGGATCTGAAGTTTCTGGCTCCAGAAGAAAATCCTGCAACCCAGGTCCTATTTTTCTCTCTGTTTTTACAAAACTATAGCTATTTTGTCTAGTTGACAAGGCAGGCAAGAATTGTCTACCTTAGAATTGCCCTTTATTATAAACTTTTGAATGATTCTAGCATAAAGCAAAGTTAGTTTCTGATTTGGATTCATTATGGAAATATTATTGGTAATACAGAACTCAGGTAAGCAAATATGACAATATCATAAAGTTCTAAAAGTGACGTGGTGAATGCTAGTTAATGCTATTGGATACATGATCCCCATGTGAAATTTCCCATTTTGGAGATAGATTTAAGAGCCCTTAAACACTGATTAGATAAGGAGGAAAACAGCACTTACAAGATTCAAAACCCAAGTGGCCAAGGAAATAGAGTTGCCATTAATGGAAATAGAAAGGACCCCAGGAATGACTGGCTTGAGAAAAAGCTAAAGCCACGTGCTGAGTGTGAGATGTTAGAGAGATACTGAGTTAGAAACAGTACCATGGAGGCAGGTGTGACTTGGAAAAAGTTCTGGGAATTAGTCGTAGTAGAACCCAAGGAAGTAGATGTGATCAAAAAGTGAGAGATGGTGAGGGAGCAGAGAAAGATGCTAAAAAGACACCTGGAAAACCCAACTGTGTGGGGATTGGCCAAGGACAGGAGTCCCTGGAAATGAAAACGAGGAAATAAATTAAGGAGAGAACCAGCAAAGATTATGTGTATGGAGGCCAAGCGAGAGTGTGATCAAGAGTGGCCTACAAGGCCTTCGATGGCCTGGGTTCTATAGCTTTCTGACTCCTTCCTATGAGCTTCTCCTCAACTTTTTCCTCTCTAGTGCCCTGGTCTCCTTACTGCTCCCTGAACACACAGACATGTCCTAAGTTAGAGCCTTAGCACTGGCTATAGCTTCTACCTGGAGCACCTTCTCTCAGAGGTCCACGTGACTCCCTCTCTGTCTCCTCTTGCAAGCCTCTGTCACCTTCTCAGTGAAATGTATACAACCGCCCTTGCAACACCAAGACCTCCTCCTACCTGCACCTCTGTGACTCCCTACCCTGTTCTATTTTTGCTTTTTTCTCTAGCTTGTTTATTAAGTGTTAACTAGATAATTTGCTTACTCATTTGTCTATATAGTTAATTCATAACCACTACTAATAATTTACATAATGTATTATGTATGTTGTATAGTGTCTGCCTCCCTACACCAATAAGCTATAACCTTCACAAAGGCGGGGATCTTTGTTTTATTAACCTATCCTAAGTGCCTAGAACAGTGCTTGATACAGAGAAACACTCATGACTATTTGCTGAAGAAAGAATACACAGTGTTGAATGCTGCTGAGAAGGAAAGGAGAATGATATCAAGGCAAGATCATTGGATGGATGTTTTAGGAAGTGCTTGACAATGCTAAGGAGAGCATTTGCAAGAGAGTAACTGGGGAATGGGGTGGGTAAGTGGGGCAGGGTAGAGGAGGTGAAAGCAGCAAAGATCATAGTGTTTAAATCACAGAGCAAATTAATGTTTGGGCATAATATTTAAAATTCCAGAACTGTAGTATCAGGTCTTTCTGAGTCTGGTATTGGAAGACAGAAGGCACATCACTGATAGACAATCACAACAGGCTGGCCTGTGAGGAGTTGCAATTTAGAGGTCAGGATGTGACCTGCAGTATATCCAGATTCATGTAATAACGTGCTGTTCTGTAAGGGAGATACACAGAGTGTTCAAGTACAACCTATTTTAAGACAGTCCAATTTTTGCAAAATCAAAAGCTATAAATCACATGAGTCAAGGGTGATGGATTTAGATGAAGATAAGAGAGGAAGGGGAAGCGGGAAACTGAGAAAGCAGCTAGGGCTCAACAAAAAGTACAGGAAGCAAACAGCAGGGAGAAGACACCTCCCTGCTGAGGAAAGGCGACAGTCTGGGCCTGCCCCAGAGAAAACAGCCCCATCAGACAGCCACAAGGGAGGAAAGGGCAAGCAGAGGAGGAGGCCGTTCTTGGAAGTTAAGACGGCCAGAGGAAAACAACAAGTGCAATTACAGAAAGATCTGTAGAAAGGGGATCTCCTGGAGGAGGGAGAAATTGGAACTTGAGACAGTGAATAAGCCAGAAATCAAGGCCTCAGGGAGGAAAGGGAGAGAGAAAACCTTGAGGGCAGTCAAAGGAGGGATAAATCCACTTCAAGAACATGCTCCAAGAATAGGAGAGAACATGCAAGGGCACAGAGAGAGCAGAAGGAGAAACTCGAGAAACAAAAACTAAAAAGAAGGAAATAAAAATCTGAATGCACCTTTTGTATGAGACGCTGGGAAGTGTTCAACTGTGTGTGTGGAATTTGTTTGATGATGGGTCATTAATTCATTCTGTTGTGGCATGCACTTGCATATGTAACATAAACACCTGGTGAGGGTGAGATGCAGAGAGCTGGGGCCCAGGAGGGGAAAGGGATGTTTAATTCAGACCCACATGATGTTCACCTAAGGCTTCAGTAGTGTTTAACTCTAGAGAACCTGGAATGGGCCCACTAGGAGCCCATTACCTGGTGAAATTTGGAACCTCTTAGGAAGAATTTATAACCCTTTTCTTATGTGGGATGCAAGGCTTCACCAATGAGCTAGATCCGCCTACTATTTGTTCTGGAGAATGCAATATCTCCTTTGGTGAGAGGTGACTTTCCTGTGTCTTAGGACTTGGCAGGGGGTTTTTCTTAACTAACAATAAGCACGCAAGAACAACAGTGAACATCGATTGGAGGGTGTCATGACATGAACTGTGCTAAGCTCTTTATATACAGTTGCACTTTACTATTCACATTCTGCATTCATCTACTTGCTAAAATTTATTTGTGACCCCAAAATCAATACTTGCAGTGCTTTCGTGGTCATTCATGGACGAGCACAGAGCAGAGGATAATTTAAGTCCCCCAGTGAGCATGCACCTTCCTCATGATGCTTTGCCTTTTAGTTTCAGCTCTCATACCATAAACTGGGGTCCTTGTGGTGGTCTATTCAGTGCCACCATTTTTTTTCATCTTTGTAGATATTTCACTGTATCAAGTAGCCTCCAAGCTAGTGCTGAAGTGCTGTCTGGTGTTTCTGTGTGCAAGGAGGTTGTGGTCTGCCCTACAGAGAATACATGGTTAGACAAATCTCTACCAGGCATGAGTTTTAGTGCTGTTGGCTGGGAGTTTAATGCTAATGAATCAGTCAAATATATTGAATAAAGTGCCTTTAAAAAGAAAGACACATAAAACAAGGGAATGTATTCATTGGCCGACAAAAGTATTGTGACCAGAAACTCACAGGAATCTAACCCTGTATTTCTGTGAGGAGCCTTGGTTGAGTATTTGCTAATTCAGTATTTGGAGTGACTTTATGGAATATAACTGCCACAAACAATGAGAACCAACTGTATGTTATTTCATTTAATAGTTACAGGTCAATAAACTAATGCTGTAAAGGGCCCATTTTACAGATATATAGGCTTAGAAGAATGTTAGGCCTAGAAAGGTTAAATGTTGAGTTCAAGGTCATAATACTGGCGAGGGACTAGAGTCCAGCTCTGACTCCAGACCAGCACATGGTGTTCATGCTGCCCTAGTGTGAGGGTGTGGAGGGGAAGGATGAATTCCACATAGTGGAAGGAGGATTTTATTCATGAACAAACATGAGCTGACCCCAGGAGACTCCTAGGAATTGCTTAATGGTAATTTAAAGTAAAACTGGAATTTCTGAAATCACAAGTAGAGAAGGAACCAGGAAAATACTGTTTGTTATTGTTGTGACCTTAGTTTATATTCCTGAAAGCTGTGTCCTACGGAAACTTGGGCTACATGAGGTTGTGATCATGCTTTGAAAAGAATAAAACACTATGCAAATGTGTGGTACAATAGAAAAACACTGAGCTGGGAGTAGAAAATTCTAGTTCTAGTCCTAACTCTGCCAGTAACTTGCTGTCAGCCTTTGGGAAAGTCCCCTTCACAGCCCATACCTTAACTACCTGACCTGTAAATGAAAATGCTGGTAAATTATTTTCTCTGCTTGAAATGTTTCTGATGTGGAAACTGTACAGCTCTGTCTGGATCATACCTGCGGGACTGGAAGTCCTTTGTTGCCTGGAGCAGGCTTGATGTACACCTTTTGTCTTAGCATCACTACCGAGAGCATCTTCTTTCAGAATCAAAAGTGTGCCAGTTTAAACAATAAATCGTATGATTATCCTATGCTTCACCAATATTTGTTCCTTGGGTCTTCTTGGCTACGTCAGATGCAAGAAAAACCTTACCCTTGTCTCAGTAGTGGAGACCGGCTGGGGTTGCCTCTTCCAGACACAGTGGGTTCTTGCTGTCTGGTTGCTGAGCTGCTTGGCTCTTATCTGCTGCCACGTTCCTGGCCCATCTCACCTGGCTCTTGACTCACACCTTACACCTTGAATACGAAATATCCTGCTGCTTAAACTGAGAAACAATTCTGCTTTGCCTGTTGGCTTCCCAAAAAGGAAATTATTTCAGCTGGACTGTGAAAAGAGGACAGTAATTAATGTAGAGAAAAAGTAGTTTGATATAGCACTGCTGATTCAAAGACATAATATGCTGTAATGTAGTCTTTCCTAGTCCTATTGGATTTGATGCTATTTTTCATTAAATTACCTACAATCATAATATATCAATACTGATTGAATATAACAAAAATTAATTTTAAAATACAGAGCTAGATTAAGAAGTGAGATGTTGAAACAAAAACTTGTGCCACTCAATTGTGAATCTTTCTAAACATATTCGTTCTCTTGCTATCATGTAAAAAAAGTTACACGAATCACTTTGTGAAATAAAATTATCTTATAAAACAAAGCAATGATCTATAGAAATAAAACATAAAAAAGAGAATAGTTATACCTTATTCTTTTTAGTAGGTTAAAATATACTATATAATTTTATTATATTCTTAATTTGCTTAGCAAAATGTTTCCTCCCACATACTGAAAGACAAACTTTAGCTCAGGCCAGATTTAATAATCCTAAACTTTCTGAATGTCATTTGAAAAATTAAACAATCAATCGGTCAAATTCTCTAATCTGTGCTTGTGGTTCAAAATCCTTTTCCTTGTCTTTGTAGGTAACCTTCAGCTATTCAACCCAGAAAATGTAAAATGTTAATGATTGAACAAACATCACAAAACTTGCATCCTACTCAAAATGCTGTTTCTCAACTCTGCCCTTGGGTTTGAAACAAATAATTTCTCAGTAGTAACTGCTTGCTTTCCAGAAAGAGCTATGGTTCAAGAAGAAGGGTCGGGGGAAACTTGTACTTGTTACAAACCTGATTGGCTAACAGCTATCTTAGAATCCTTTGGGACAATATTGAGGTGGGTTATATTGGCTAAAAGACCATATTTCTGTGAACTTGCCAACCAGAAACTCAAATGAAACTTGTGCTCCTGAAGCTCTGAAGCAAAGATGTCAAAGTAACACTATGTCCCTTCACAGTGCCTGCTCCCTGCTCAGAAAACAACCCTGGGAAGACCCAAGGCCTCGCAGGGCCTTGGCTGGTCTACACCCTAAAGAGGAAGAAACAACCAGCATCTTTTATTTGATTTAGTTTAATTTAAAATATCATCTCCTGTCTGTGCCAAAAAGGGGCAATTTGATCTTATGAGCAAACGGAAAAAGGAATTTTGCATTAGAGGAGGAAAAAAAAAACCTGTTTGTTTGTTAATTTCTTATACTTTCTGCAAATATCTTAATTTTAAATGCTAAATGTTGTTAGGACACTTTATTTGAGAGGTGTATTAAGTACAAATCTTTTTTATATTGGGCATTTACAATCAATCTCTTTTCTGTTAATACTTTTTCTTATTTGATTATTTTTCAAAAGAAAAATAAAACAAATGTCTCTTTGTCCAGTGTATGGTTCCAGATATTTGACTTTTAAATGTTTACCTGAGGAAAAAAAAGAATGAGCTTGCTATTTGCCAAGGCCGGAAGGATGGAATTTGATATTTGTTTACAGAAGTCGGTGCTGCTGCCTTACCTGCTACCCACTGCCCTTCCCTGCCACTTTCTCATTCTTCAGAAGTTTCACTGACATGAACCTCACTTGTGGGTGCCAGGTTATGATCGAGTGCATAGTTTTATCTTTGTCTTATGCAACATTTGGGGTGAAAAGAAGGTTATGTGGTAACCAGTTTAAATCTTGAACTATGGGCAAAGATTGACCAGGCCAAGCCCTGAGACACACACTGTGTTGAGAGCCAAGACGCAAAGTGGTGAAGACTCAGGCTCACAGCCCAGCAGGTCACAGGCTGGAGGGGTGATGTGAGTTATCAGCAACACCATGAAGACTCTGCTCTTGGGTCAGGAATGATTTTTTGTCCCTTTTTCGAATTTTCCACCATAAGCAGGTATGTTTGCTTACCTCAGGTGAGAGCCCAAGTGGGAGTTGGAGGACTATAAATGTCCTCTGCCACTGACCGGAGGGGCAGCGCAGCCAAGAATCATGAGCACTCTTTCCTTCATAACTATATTTTCTCATGGCTAGAAACAAAACTAAACAATTTAAGTAATTCTGCTTAATGGAAATGAGGAAAGAGAAAAGGCAGCTATGAAGCGTTGTTACAGACCGTGCATGGACCCTAATGGTCACCTAAGTGTGATGCCAGGCACTGAGACTACCCTGTGCAAGAAAACGATAGAAGCAAGTCCTCCCAGACATTCCCCACAGACCCAAATATTTTCAAAGTCACAAAAATAAGAAGAGTGCCCTTTCTGAGTCACAAAATTGGCATGAATTGAAGAACTGGTTCTGTGCTTGCTGTAATCGTTGTTCAAGGAGGAAGGGGGAATCCACTGAATGTGTTCAGTGAGCTGGAAAGGTAACTTTCCCGACTGGAAGGAAATGATCAAGGGTGAGAAGCCAGGAGGAAAGACATATTTATGACAAGATCTCATTCTTCTCCCCTTATGTCTGGCCTCGAAAAGGACAGATTGCAGAATAGAAGAAAACAAATAGTTTGAAGCTTCCCAGGAGGTGGGTAGACAGCTATCCTTCAGAAAAGGATGAGCTATTAGGTATACTGACTGTGACATCTCACAAAGGTAGGAATGCTACTTAGACCATCACTGGCATTTTAGTTTACAGGACTCTGTTCTCTTTCCCTCAAAACTTTGATGAGAGGCAACTTCCTTCCTGAGCTGAACTGTTGTGTTGGTTGTAGTATCTTGTCTTTGTTCTTGTGCCTCATTACTCACCATCAGTGCTCAGTGATGAAATGATAGAAAACTTGAGTCAGTGATAGGGACTACCTGAGACTGATCAGGCAACAAAACGAAACCTTCCAGAGCCTCTGGAAAGAGAGATGGGAGAGGAAGCAGGGGAGGGAATTTTGTACTGGGCTCCTGGAGGTGCCATAAACCAGATAAAGATCTGGGACTTGTCTGTAATCAAAAAGCAAGGGGATAACTCAAAAGTGCTCAAGGAGGGGAAAAGAAAGCAGGCTTGGTCTTCTTGCGGTAGCACTGCCTGGTAATGGTTGAAATGTGAATGATCACATTCTAGTTAGGCACATTTCTTCAGATTTTATTCCATATTGCACTGTACCTTATATATGTGAAAAATTTAATATGAAAATGAAATTGCTCTTTGATTTTTTTCATTTTAAAAAGCATAATCAACTGTGTCCCCGCTTCATCCAGTTTCTCTTAATTAAGGAAAGCCTGCCTGGAGACCTTCTGTACTTGTAACAGATACTTGTGTATACACAGCTGCATATACTATAATGTCAGAGTTAGTGCACTTCAATAAATTATTTAACAAATAATCAGCCTCCATAAGATTGGTCTTGAATATCCATACCTGTTAAGTGATGGCAACTATCAAACTCTAGGAATAACAAATGTCCACTCAGTTCATCAAGAAATAATGTAAGTTTTGGAGCAGAGAGATGCGTGGGCTCAAATCCCAGCTGCAGAGTAAACACTGTGTCACATGTAACCTCTATGAGCTTAGTTTTCCCATTCATATTAACTATAATTTCTAAGAAGCTATATACTGTTGTAGGAATTGCATATGATATATGCAAAGTGCTAGCACAGTGTCATACAGAGCTTTAGAGCCTCAGTGAATGCTCATTACTGTCATTACAGCATACCATGAGACCATTCATATTTTTAGAAATGTAGATACTAGATAGATGGGGGATCTTAAACCTAGTTGGTTTAAAGTCCCATTGATCATCTAAATATAAAGTCATAGCACTCTTGAAAGTGTTTTTCAGAAATTTTAAGAACTACACAATTTCTACTTAAGCTAGAAATAGTTTTGGTCTCACATAAGGTGACCAACTGGGGCTCCCAAGGTGAGGTCCCCCGTCCAGAAGCATCAGCTTTACCTGGAAATTTAGGAATACAAATCTGTGTGTCCCAGCCCAAACCTAATGAGTCAGAAATTCTGTGGCTGGAGCGTGAAGTATGTGTTTGAATCAATTCTTCAGGTGATTTTGATACATGCACTATGCTAACGTTTGAGAAATGCTGGGCTGTAACGTTTCACTTATGCCAAACTAAGACATTTTACAGAGGGAAACAGAAAAAAAAAGCAATAAGCCTATTTCAATTTCTTTAAGACATTTGCGTCAGTACTTTTATAGCTGGTAGTCTGACCTATCACTAAAATGACTCAAGATTTTATCATTTCATCATTGAGCTCTGATAGTGAGTAATGAGGCACAAGAACAAAGACAAGATACGACAAGCAACACAATAGTTTAGCTCAGGAAGGAAGTTGCCTCTGTCAAAGTTTGGAGGGAAGAATAGTCTTGTAAACCAAAATGCCAGTGATGGTCTAATAGCATTCCTAGCTTTGTGAGATGTCACATAGTCAGTGTCCCGACAGGGACTAGGACAGGAAGTGTATGGGTAGGGTCAGATAATGTTTCTGAAAGGAAACACCCAGGAGCATCCGAAGTTAATGACATTTTAGACCGTCCAACAGCCATATAGTCAATTCCTTGGGAAGACTCTGGTTACTTTTACAAAGCCAACCAGGAGAATTTTCATAATACCTGATAACTATGCAAGACTTTGAATATTTGAATTTCTAGGACACAGTATTGTGCAACAATTCACTTTATCCCATAATATTTAAATTTACCTCCAATAAGCCTCTCAGCACCTGACACAGGTTTCTTAGTGAAGAGCTACCTTTTTGTGGGTAATGGGGAAAGGCAGAGTAAACAACCAGATAATATCATAATCACAAGTGTCAATGATTAGTGGAAAAGGTGGGGGTGGTCATTAAATTCTAGTTGTTTCTACTATTCCAGTGGGACTTGTGGGAATGTTAGCAAAAGACCAGGGTGTTATGATCTGATTGTGTTTCATCAATTGCCTTGGCTTTTGAATGAAATATGATGTAAGGACAAATCATTATTACGTTTGCCACAGATTCTAATTTTTCTCTAGCATGAGGCTAACCATGACATCCCTTCCCAGGAAGAACAGTCTCTCCATGATCAGGGAAACATCAGCAGGGGCTTCCTCAATTGGCGCTTTTCTCCTTCATCCCCACCACAGAGTCATAGAGGCCAGGTCCTTTTCTTGTTAAACCTAAAAAATGCAAATGCCAAAGTTGCTGCTATGGTGTACTAACTTTGTCACTGTGACATATCCTGTCGCAGGGCATATGTATTCTGTTGTGCAATTGAAATATTGGATATACTGTTGTTTTTGTGCTATTGAAATCTCGAATAAACTGAATTCTAAAAGAAGTACAACCTCAACAGTCTCACACCTACTTATATCTTACAGGTCTTTCTGTCTAATGCTGGCAATCTAAGCCATGTTCCAGGCAAGCAACATTCAATAGCATTTTACTGCTCCAACAAGTTGGTTCAATTAGGAATGTCAAAGGGAGTCACTAAATAGATGGTGCATAGCCCTCATACAATCTCATATGATTTTCCACCAGTTACCGTAGAAAAACTGATGAAGTTTCTTTACAATGGAATAAGTTCAATCACACTTAAAAAACTAAATACTGAAGATAACCACAGCTGGCTGCTCTCTTAAAAAAACAGAAATGGCATCTTCACTTTGTTTCCAATCCCCAACCCTGGTGGCAGTCCAAAGTTAGGGCAGTTAGAACTCCTTCTGTCAATACAAGGAGGTTGGGTACATATACGTCAGCATCCTGTAAAACTAAGAGTACAACTACAGTGGGCTGGAATTTAGGACTTCACGCCCACTCCCTGTTTCAGTTCTATTTTACCTTTTCTGACTTCGAAGCCAACAGGAGAGGGGGAAGGGCCACACTTTTGTGACCCTTCTTAAAGAATTGTGTTGAGTTTTGGAAACAAAGATGGACTTCTGAGGGTGTGGTTGAGGATGGGCTGAAGGCACAGAAGAAACCAACTGCTGTGTCCCTCTCCCCACTAGCAGACCCTTCTTCCTCATTGGTTCAGGTCACACGATCCCCAAGAATTCAAGGAAACACCTAGAGTTATTCCCTGTTATTTCTCGTTTCTCTTTTCTTTCATCTGGGGTCAATGAAGTAAAAAATCTAAAGGTGAAGGAAAGGCAGAGGTCAACACTGAGCAAGTCCATGTTGGAGAAGGGTAATATACCATCGTCTGTACCCAGGAGAAGCGAGCAAAACGCCCTGGGTGATGCTCAGCATCGCCTAGGACTGCCACTGTCCCCTGTCATTATTAGCGTTGCTGAGCTCAAGCTTTGAGCCAGGAATTAAACCAAAATCTCCACGGATCTGTCTAACTTAGTCTTAGTCTTTGCCTCCATGACAGCTTGTTACATCCTGAGATACAGCCTTTGTAAACTCTGTGTTCAAAGGGTGCTGTTAAGGCACATCTTCTGTCTTGAACCAGAAAATTGCTTAAGCCCAGAGCCTAAAGGCAGAGCTGCCATGATCTGCTCATGGGGATTGACTACTTATTGATGCCAATGTCACACACCTGTTTGTCATTTTCACTTCCAAATGAAGAGTCATGCTGCACATCAGTGAGAAATGCTCAGCTGTCATCTGTCAGCTGTTTGTTTGTTTCTGCTCTCCTTCTACGTGAGAAGACATTTAATCATGGACGCATTGGGCAAGCAACATTGTGTGGCCTCTGAAGGCCGAGCTTTTAGTTCTCTCATCAGAACAAATGTAAAAGAATTGAATAATGAAATCTGAAAGATTGAGTTGCTTCAAATCTAAAAATATTTATCCCTTTCTCACCTTCTCTAAATAATATTGTACACTGAATTGAAGCCAAAATAATAACTGCATATTCTAAAAAGTTTAACACTGTTTACAAATTCAAATTTTTATTTTGAAGTTTCTTTAAAAGGGCTAATTACTACAACCAAATCATACAATTAAAAAGTTTGCATGCTGCTGAAATAATTACATCAGATGTATTGCTTCCAATAGGAAAGATTTAAGCTATAAAGACCCAATCTACAGAAGATAGCAACTCAGTGAGACTTAATTATACAAGTTTAGTTTTGTTGCCAGCACCTATGAGATATCATAAAAATCAAGTTAAATATTTGTAATAAAGGATTACAGACTAGGAAAGATATTTCTTTAATAAAAATAACTCATGAACGTTGGATTGTGACTAAGAGGAAGAGAAAAGAAGGAAAGAAACTAACAATTGTTAAATACTTATTAGGTGTAGAGATTTATATACTTTACCTCATTTAACTGTTCAAACAGTCTTGTGAAGTGAGTATTATGACTATCACTTTGAAGATGAGGGAATTGAAGCTCAGAATTTGAGTAACTGAACCAAAGTCATATAGCTAGTAAGTAAAGAACTAGGATTCAAATCCAGACCTGTATGCTTCCAAATTCATTCTCATTCCTTTTGAGTATATGAGAGGCCAATTAAAAACCTCCTACATCCCTCTGAATTTGAACTCAGTTGAGAAATAAGACACAAAGATGCAGATCAAAGCACTTGTTTTCTTACTAATAAAAATGACTGACTGGAAAATGTGCTTTTGGTGTTTGACCAATTTGCTTGCTCTAGTTCGTGGGGAACTGGAAATCCTTGCCCTCGTGGTTCCTGGCTCAGCAGGACCCCTGTGGGGCTTCTCCCTCTCCAGGGAAAGAGATTGCTCTGGAAGGTTTACTACACCGGTGAGAAGATGAGTGTGTGGGGAACTGGCTGGCCGAGGGAGAAATCAAGGCTGAAGCCAAGTGTGCTGAGCTCTCACATGAGGTCCTTTGCTCCTGTTCCCTGGAATCATAAGTGGGTGGGGTAGAGAGAAGCAGGGGTGTTCCTTCTGTTCTTTCTCACTTAGGGGGTAGGGGTGGAAATTTTCCCACATCTAAGGAAATTTGAAAAGACAAAATATGGTTGCTTCTTCAAGCAGACCACCTTACCACACTATCCAGGGGCTAAAACCTGCTTGCCGCTGCTAAATTATGCCAAGAAAGAACATTCTGATCATTCTCCTCAATTCTAGGCATGGCACCGTGGCTTGGTGCTTAAAGGCTGGAGTTTTGAGTTGCAGACCTAGGTTTGAGTGCTGAATCTACTAGCTTCAGGGTGTTAAGTTTCTTAATCTCTCTAAACCTTATTTTTCTCAAAGATAAAAATTGGGTGTAATTGTGAAGATAGTGAATGACACATAATATGTGCATTTGACACACTAATTTGCTATTATCTGGACATAATTTCTCCTAAGTAAAAGGATGAACTAATTGCAGGGCTAGCCTAAGCTCTGAGAAGTCATTTGTTACAGCATTTTGGTCCATAGTAAACAAGAAGAAATGAGATAAAGAGTTTAAACTAGGGAAGGCATAGCTGTGGTCACCAAACAACCTGTTAATGGCAAGCTGTAGTCACCAAACAACCTATTAGGGACTGAATTGTGTTCCTCAAATTCATATGTTGAAGTCCTAACCCCAAGTACCAAATGTTACTGTATTTGGGGTAGGGTCCTAAAGAAGTCATTCAGTTGGTATGAGTCATATTGCATTAGGTGTTGGGAATTGGCTGGCCAAGAGAGAAATCAAGGCTGGAAGCAAGTGCTAAACTCTCATATCAGGTCCTTTTCTCCTGTTCCCTGGACCCTAATCCAATATGACTGGCATCTTTATAAGAAGAGAAAGAGGTACACATACAGAGAAAAGGTCATTTGAGAACACAGTAAGATGGTGGACATCTGTAAGCCAAGGAGAGAGACCTCAGAAACCAGTCTTACCTGTACCTTGATCTTGGATGTCCAGTCTCCAGAACAGTGAAAAAAATGAATTTGTGTTGTTTAAGCTACCCAGTCTGTGGTATTTTGTTGTGGTGGCCATAGCAGACAAATGTACAACCCAAAGGAATGTTCTTGCCACATTCTCCATCTTCCATTTTATAGTTTTTTTTCCTCCTTTTGTTTCTTTCTTTTCTTCCTTTGGTTTCCTTTTCTTCTCTTCTCTTTCCTCTTTCCTTTAGTTTTTAATTTTAATTTTGGCCTTCCTATTCCTCCATCTGCCTTTCTAGACAATTACCATTCATCTCAACAGTTTAGCAAATCAAATGCCCTCAGTGGTTTCTTTTGTGATTCAATTACTATAGGATCAGAATGTAAGTTATTCCTCTGGGAAAAATGAAACATAAAAAATTCAGAAATAAGGTTTTGGGCCAGCTTCACTAGTTTTAAGAGAGGGAAAGGAGAAGATTTGTGCAGGTTTGACGCTGGGCAGCACCATGTGGTTGGGCCTGGCAGGCACTCGAGGCTTCAGGTCTTGCTTTGAATCCGGACTAGAAAATCATTACTTTCTAAAAGCCTTGAGGGTCTAGAAGAGTTTATGTGAAGAGATAATGTTTGGAAAAAGTTTTGTAGAACTAGAGAAAAGTTTCCTATTACCTTTTCTGTCCTAATGTAGAGCATCTTTGCTAACTAGGTCTTGAATCAATCCAAGCTGTGTGTGAGAGTAACCATTTTTAATTTCTCACTGGCCAGCACTAACACCCTGTAGTAAATGAGCTCAAAGCAGCCCTAGCAACCAGAGTCATGAGGCCATGGTGGAAGTAGAGCTCCTTACCAAGGTCAGCTCCTTAGTGAAATCCATGCCTTCTGGATGACTGCTTGTAAATAAATATTAAGCATGACTATTAAAAAATAATTTGGCTCTGACCATCAAATAGGGAAAGAGTGTATCAATTTCATTATTACATAAGCATACATGCCCAAATACAGCTAGAGTGGAGTCTTGGCTCACATACTGAGCTTGGATTTCCCCAAGGAGCACCTTCACATAATTTATAATGAAAAGCTTTCCATTTACTGTGGTTCAACTATTTGCAGAATTTTCAGGCTGGGCTCAGTGGCCCTAATTTTATGCATGCTGGTATAATGAGAAGATCACCATGTTACGGAGGCTCTTCCCTCCCAGTTTACTCCTGGAATCCATTTAATTTGTAGCTCTAACTCTGCGTTCCCAGGATCACATCAGATTTGCTCTTTCCTCACATTGTAGCAGCTGTACTTTGCTTGAAATGAGATACTCCCATCTCTGGTCACTGTGCTCTAGCCCCTTGGATATTCTTCTCACCCGCTGCCCACAGCATAGCTGCTGAGAGTCTTTGCCCCTTGGACATTCTTCTCACCCACTGCCCACAGCATAGCTGCTGAGAGTCCTTTGCCCAGGAGTCCTGAGTAAGAGGACAGTCTTGACTGTACTTGCCCCTCTTTAGTGACAAATTCCTCAGTTCACTCATTTCCTAGGACTGCTGAAACAAGTTACCCCAAACTATGCAGCTTAAAACAATACAAATATCATTCTCTCAAAGTTTGAGAGACAAGAAGTTGAAACTCATGGTGTTGCCAGGGCCATGCTTACTCTGAAGGAAGGAGAAGAGTCCTTCCTTGCCTCTGCCTAGATCCTGGTGGCTCCTAGAATTGTGGCTGCATCACTCCAGTCCCAGCCTCTGTTGTCACATGGCCATCTTCCCTGTGTCTGTGTGTCTCCATCTTTCTTCTTATAAGAACACTAGTCATTGGGTTTAGAGTCCACCCTAATCCAGTATGTCCTCATCCTAACCTAACTAATTACATCTACAAAGACCCTATTTTCAAATAAGGTAGCAATCTGAGGTTCCAGGTGGACATGAGTTGAGTGAGGAGTGGAGGGCACTATTTAACTCGATATACTCAGGGACCTTGCTGACCTTGCCTCTCTGCCCACACCCACCATACAGGGTCACCTGGTGGTTACTGCTAAAAGTGACAAGCTACCATTTGTCCTGGATTCTGAACTGATTCAGAAGAATCCTGGGAGCCACATGAATATGAAGAACTATTTCTCTCCATGGAACAGCAGAACATTCACTGGGATCATTGCTTGTTATGAAACAGGTACTAGACTTAACTAGCTTTGAAGGGTAGAACATGTTTTAGAATATCTGTTATATGGTTCATTAAACTTTATATTGATTCGATTGATTGATTGATTGATTGAGACAGTCTCACTTTGTCACCCAGGCTGGAGTGAAGTGGTGTGATCTCGGCTCACTGCAACCTCTGCTTCCTGGGTTCAAGTGATTCTCCTGCCTCAGCCTGTTTGAGTAGCTGGGACTACAGGTGCCCACCACCACAGCCGGCTAATTATTGTATTTTTTAGTAGGCACAGGGTTTTTGCCATGTTAGCCGGGCTGGTCTTGAACTCCTAACCTCAGGTGATCCACCTGCCTTGGCCTCCCAAAGTGCTGGGATTACATGTGTGAGCCACTGCGACTGGCCTCATTAGACTTCAAAGCAATAATTAAAAAAAAAAATCCTAAAGATGTTGAAAATAAGGCATAAAGTTGATGTGGCAGTCGAAGAACATATCAGCTTAAAAAATAACCAAAATAGCTTTTTGAAAATGGTCTTTACAGGCCGGGTGAGGTGGCTCATGCCTGTAATCCCAGCACTTTGGTAAGCCAAGGAGGGCAGATCACCTGAGGTCAAGAGTTTGAGACCAGCCTGGCCAACACAGCGAAACCTCATCTCTGCTAAAAATACAAAAATTCATAGTGGCGGCACCTATAGCTACTCAGGAGGCTGAGACAGGAGAATCGCTGGAACCGGGAGGTGGCGGTTGCTGTGAGCTGAGATCGTGCCACTGCATCCTAGGACAGAGCCAGATTCTGTCTAAAAAAAAAATTGCCTTTACAGAAAAGGATAGTGGATTATCAATTGTGCTTGCCAAAATATAGCTCTAAAAGTCCATTGTATACCCGATGTATTTTCCAAGTTGAAAATGAATCAGGGGGTTAAAGTCCCTTGAAAGAAAAAATTTTTTGAAAAAAACTCAGTTACGCCCAAATTGTAGCAACTCCTCCTACCCTCATACACAATGCCAACTGAAATTCGGACAAGCTGCTCAATAGAAATCTAAAGTCAGAATCGAGATTTTGTACTATGATATAGAGCTGAGTTATAGTGAAGAGAGAGCAGAGACTTTGCTCATTATCCTGCATTAGTCAGACTAGATTTACAGCTCAAAACAGCAGTCACGGTAACTGAAGTGCACACCAGGAACTTGAATTGATGAAATTCACTTCTATCTAAATGAACATAAGAAGCTTGCTACATGTAATTGTTATAATAGCCTTAAAAAGATCACTTTGCCAAATGTTTCTATCCAAAAAGAAGTAACCCAGACTGGAAACAATCTGGAAAACTCTATACTTTTTCCATATTTCCTTTTCCCATGCGGATGGGAGAGCTCAGGATGTGGAAAGGAGCTGACAGAACACATCTGTCTCTGATTCTAGAGATTTGCAGAGGTAGAAGAGCAGGTATTGCTAAACAGACAGAGGGTATGAAAAATTTGAAGGCAATTTTAAAATTGCATGGGCTCTTGGATTATTTGAGCTTGCCTTGCAGGTTATGTTAATGACTTAAACAATGTTTGTCAGGAAGCACCATAGCAGATTAGTTACCAGCATGGACCTGAGAACCAGACAGACTTGTGAATGAGCCTCTCTTGTGGCTCCATGAGTAAAGAAGTTAATTTCCCCACATTTCATCATGTCTAACTCAGTATTTATAAGAGTATCTATTACATAGGCTTGTTAAAAGACTTCAATCAGATAACACAGCAAAATGAATGGCAAATACTAAGTGTTTAATAAAACTTTGCAATTAACTAGAAATCTTTTGCTGATTTGTTTGATTTTTGCCTTTGAAACATACAAAGACTAATTTCTAATGACTTAGCTAACTCAAAGACAATATAAAAATCTACCTCTGCAGAGATGCACTGTAAGAAGTACTTGACCTGTTGTTCCTGGCATTGAAGATGGAGGGAGGGCCCAAGAACCAGGGAATGTGGATGGCTTCTGGAAGGTGGAAAATTCTCCCCCAGAGCTCCCAGAAAGGAACTCCGCCCTGCTGACGTATTTTTCTTACTTCTTTCTAGGACAGATGAGATTTCCCTATGTTGTGCAGGTTGCTCTCAAATTCCTGGGCTCAAGTGATCCTCCCGCTTCAGCCTCCCAAAGTGCTGGGATTACTAGTGTGAGCCACCATACCTGGCCTCCTACTGACATCTTAATTTTAGTCCAGTGAGATTCATATTTGAATTTCTGACCACAGAAGCATAAGACAATAACTTTGTGTAGTTTTAAGATACTAGATTTTTGGTTATTCGTTATGGCAGCATAAGAAAATGAATACAGCATTGTATTATGTCAAAAAAATAAAATCTACCTTTTCAGTGGAGTTTGCACTGTACAATGTTTAGACACAATGCTCAGGGGTTTGTGTCCCTGGCTTTGAGGATGGAGGCAGATTGTGAAGTTTAGGGGAAAAGGAAAGAGAGTGAAAAAGGAAAAGAGCCAAGCGGTCATAAGGGAGAGAAGTGAGAAAGACAAATGAGAGCAAGAGAGGGAGAAGGAGGAAGGAGAGTGGAGAGAAAGAAGAAAAAGAGGGCAGTGGGAGGATCCTTTCTCTGGTTGGTTTTGTAAGTGATGGGCAAAGCTGCATCCTTGTGACCTGAGTTGGGGCCCAGCATTGCGGCTGACAGTGGCCGAGTGACTTGTGTGAGCAGCCCTATGAAGTAAGCATTGCTGTGTCCATCCTTTCTAGAAATTAGAATTTGAAGATACCAAGTTTTTCTTAATGGGTCAGTCTAGAATCAGACAAAAAACCAAACTGTTCGAAGTGTTCTTAGAAAAGGGACTAGAAAACAGAGGGAAGGAAATTACCACGTAAATAATGCAGGAAATTTTCCCTGAAGTGAAGGACATGAGAATTCCTATAAAAGGGCTCTTCAAGTGCACAGCAGCACAACAAAATGAAAAGACAGCAAAGCTGCCAACGTCCCGAAATTTTATCACATTCATCAATAATAAAACATTACACATTTCCAGAAAGGAAAAAGCAGTTCACACACTATAGTTTAAGAATTAGAATGGCATCAGTCTTCTCAGGAATAACACTGAAAGCTTGCAGACAATAAAACAATGTGTTTGAACAGAGAAAAACATACCTGACTTCATATTCCACAAGAAAATAATTTCCAACCTTTATTTTTATACCCAACTCGAGTCTCAATTAAGAATGAGGCACCTTCAGATGCAGTTGGTCTCAAAAATTTACCTT
>PVKP010033537.1:0-24957 GCA_004027715.1 Plecturocebus donacophilus | reverse complement strand
GAAGGCCGTGGTGAGGCTGGGTGAGGGCAGACGCTTCATTCCGGAGAAGCCAAGAAGCCCTGGCCGGGGCCTTAGGTTTGGCAGCTGGGAGATGAGACGAGCCCACACCTGAGAGCCAGGAGGTAATGGGGTCAGGTGGGCAGGAGCTGCACTGGGTGTGTGGTCAGCTTGGCCTCAGCCAGGGACGAGGGGGTTGTGCTGGCAGGCAGCTGGTCTAAGCCAGGGCCGGATGGGGGCCTGGCAGGTGTATTGAGTGTGTCATTTTGTCTTAGACATCATTGTCATTTGCTGTGGGGTGTGCTGGGAGTCAGTGTGGTGAGGGACGAATCTAATCCCCAGTGAGCCTACGGGGAGGGTATTATTTGTAGGATTGTCTGACATTAAGCTGTGGATCCATTGTAATGAGTATGTGTGCGGCTGCTTTTGTGTCTCTATGTTGGGAGTATTAGGTTGCTTTCTGGGCCTGAGTTATTCGGAGTCATTATCAGCAAGGTAGCTGTGCCTGCCTTGGCGGCAGTGTGTGGTGATGGTGCCACCTGGTGGACAGAATGGACAACAACCCAGCCGTTCGTTCTTGTACTTAACCATTTATTTTAGACCAGGGTTTCTCAACCTCAATGGGCATTTTGGCAAGGGCAGTTATTCACTGTGTGGGGTTGCCCTGTACGTTGGAGGAGATGTGGCATCATCCCTGGCATGTATCCACGAGATGCAAGTGACGCCTCCCAGTTGTGAAAACCAAAATGGCTCCAGACATTGTTAAATGTCCTCTGGGGGTGGAGTGGGGCTCTGGGGGACAAAATTGCCTCCTTCTGTCAGAACTACTGATTAAGGCCATGTAAGTACCAGGTTAACTGTCCTAGCTAGGTGATAGGGAAGTGAGACAGACGGGATCCCGGCTCCTCCTGGAGCTTACAGTCCTGCTGGGAGGCAGGCATGAACACCGAAACAAAAGCAGGAAATAATGACAAACAGGATTAGGAGCCACAAAGGAAACAAAGTCAGGGCTGGGATGCAGGTGGTGGGCAGTGGTGAAGGTGGCTGCTTTAGCTATTGGGTCAGAGAAGACCTCTCTGAAGAGCAACTTTTAGGCGGGATGAGGAGCCAGTCTTGTGGAGGTGGAGAGGAACATTCTAGTTGAGGGAACCAGCATGTGCAGAGGGCCTGAGACAGGAAGGCACTGGCACCGATGGCTGCTGGGTCACGGATGCTTCACCTGTGCCCAGTGGAGGAGGCAGCTGTCACTCACTGTGTCCCGCAGTGCCTGGCCTAAAGAAGGCTTCTGGGACTTTCTGTGGATGGGCAGGTGTTGGAGCCTGGGGCAGGGAGAGTCTGGGGCCAAGTGTGAGCACGGGCACAGGACCTCACTGGGGACTCAGTTCTGCTGCCACCACCCTGATGAGCAGAGAGCTTGGTCTAAGTGGGTCCTGAGAAGGCCTGGTGGGCTTGATTGGGTTCTGGGGTGATCACAGAGCCATGGGCATCAGGCTGGGCCAGCCTGTGGCCTGACATCTGCTCTCCCCGCAGCGCTGGCAAGACCTCAACGTGATCAGCAGCCTGCTGAAGTCCTTCTTCCGAAAGCTGCCCGAGCCTCTCTTCACCGATGGTGGGTAGGAGGTGGAAGTGGGGGTGGGGAGGGGATGCCGCTCTGTGCTGCACCCTGACCACGACTTTTTTATTTGGCTTGTTGATTTTACTGTTTTTCTGTTTTCGAGACAGTCTTGCTCTGTTGCCCAGGCTGGAGTGCAGTGGCACAGTCTCGGCTCATTGCAGCCTCAAGCTCCTGGGCTCAAGCAGTCCTCCCACCTCAGCCTCCTGAGTAGCTGGGACAGCAGGTGCACACCACCACACCCAGCTAATTAAATATATATATATATATATTTTATATTTTTAAAGAAATTGGGGGGTCTCTCACTATGTTGCCCAGACTGGTCTTGAACTCCTGGGCTGAAGCAATCCTCCTGCCTGTTCCAGCCTCCCAAAATGCTGGGATTACAGGCATGAGCCACCACACATTTTTTTTTTTTTAACACAAAAGCTTGTAAAAAAATGTAGATTGTACAGATGTGAATAAAGAGAACAGCATAGGACCCTGTGAATATCCCACTCCCTTTCCAGGGAGGTTGCAACTAACACTTTCTGAGGATTTACTGTGTGCCAAGCACAGCTCCCTACAGCAACTTCCCTCTACAAATGGGGAAGCTGAAGCTCAGAGAGGTTAAACGCCTTGCCCAAGGCCACACAGGTTGCATGTGGCAGAGCCAGGATTCTACCTCAGGTATTGGGCTCCAGAGCTAAGCTCTTGGCCGCTTGCTGAGCTGCTTATTCGCACAATCTGTGGTGTTTCTCTCCTGGCCCTCTTATGCATGGCAGAGATACGCACATGCATACTCAGGGTTTGGAGTTGGGTGGGTTCAGGGGTGTCCTGGCAGATGTTTAACATCTGTCTCTTTGGGAGAAAAGCCCCAATGCTTCGAGTTTTCCAGTTTCCATGGTTCAAATACTCCCATCATGGCTTATTCAAGCCACCAACATGATGTCACCAACATGGAACTGGGGAGAGATACCCACGGTCGCTCTCAGGAGCTGGTGTGAGCGGACTCCAGCTCACCACTGGCTAAGTGGTTTTTAACAAAAGCAGAGATGTAATTCTGAGGTTCATTCATGTCAGTGCAGAGAGCTCTACCTCATCTTTTAAGTCAGCCACATAGAATTTCATGGTTTGAATAGACTATACTTTCTTTAAGTACTCCTCTGTTGATGGATATTTGGCTTGTCTTCAAATGTTTGCTATTATATAACCTGTTGCAATGGCTTTCCTTGAATCAGACCTTGCACGCCCAGATCTGTGCTCTCTGAGGAGATTCTTAGATGTGGAATTGCTCCATCAAAGTCCCGGTGAACCTTTTTGAGAGCTAATGTCAAATGCACTCTGAGAAAGAGGCCCTGGTTTAGACTTCCACTAATAATGTAATGCCTGTAATCCCAGCTGCTTGGGAGGCTGAGGCAGGAGAATGGCTTGAACCTGAGAGGCAGAGGTTGCCATAAGCCCAGATTGCACCATTGTGCTCCAGCCTGGGCAACAAGGGCAAGACTCCATCTCAAAAAAAAAAAGCAAGAGTTTGTCTCCCCACATACCCATCAGCGTTGGATATTATTACTATTATTATTTAAGGGCTGGGCATGGTGGCTCACACCTGTAATCCCAGCACTTTGTGAGGCCGAGGTGAGTGGATCACCTGAGGTCAGGAGTTCAAGGCCAGCCTGACCAATATGGTGAAACTCCATCTCTAATAAAAGTACAAAAATTAGCCGGGCGTGGTGGTGTGCACCTGTAGTCCCCACTACTAGGGAGGCTGAGACAGGAGAGTTGCTTGAACCCAGGAGGCAGAGGTTGCAGTGAGCCGAGATCGTGCCACTGCACTCCAGCCTGGGTGACCGAGCAAGACTCCATCTCAAAAAATAAATAATAAAAAATAAAAATAAAATAAAAAATTATTATTATTTGACACAGAGTCTCACTCTTGCTCAGGCTGGAGTGCAGTGGTGTGATCATGGCTGACTGCAGCCTTGACCTCCTGGGCTCAAGTAATCGTCCCACCCAGCTTAAGTAGCTGGGACTACAGGTTTGCACCACCACACCCAGCTAATTTAAAAAAAAATTTTTTTTTTTTTTGGTAGAGGCAGGGTCTCACTGTGTGGCTCAGGCTGGTCTTCAACTCCTGGTCTAAAGCAATCCTCCCACCTCAGCCTCCCAAAGTGCTGGGATTATAGGTGTGAGCTGCCTCACCTAGACAGCATTGAATATTCTTAATGTTTTAAACTTTTGCTAATCAGATAAGGGAAATGGTATCTCATTATTGTTTTTATTTTCATTGCCCTCATTACTAGGGAGATTAAATCATTTTTTATTAATGTATTGGCTGTTTCTATTTTCTCTCTCATTGCTTGAGCAGACCACAAGCCCATTTTTCTGTTGGGTTGTCTTTTTCTCATGTTGATTTGTGGGAGACAAGCTCTTTGTGTATTATACATATTAACCCTTTGTTAGTTTTTGCAAATATTTGCTCTGGCCTGCCATTTGCTTTCTCACTTTGCAATACAGAAACTAAAAGCAGGCTGGTCCGATGGTAGTGGGTTATCAGAACTTATTAACGTTAGTGTGACTAAAGTTGGTTTACAACCCCCACTACTAAATTTGACTGGCTTAAAAAAAAAAAAAAGAAACTAAAAGCAGGCCGGGCATGGTGGCTCACGCCTGTGCTCCCAGCACTTTGGGGGGCCAAAGTGGGCGGATCACCTGAGGTCAAGAGATCAAGACCATCCTGGCCAACATGGTGAAACCCCATCTCTACTAAAAATACAAAAATTAGCTGGGCATGATGGCGGGCACCTGTAATCCCAGCTACTCTGGAGGCTGAGGCAGGAGAATCGCTTGAACCTGGGAGACAGGTGGCAGTGAGCTGAGATTGAGCCATTACACTCCAGCCTGGTGACAGAGTGAGACTCCTTCTCAAAAACAAACAAACAAACAAAAAAAAAGAAACTGAAAACAATTTTTTTTTTTTGAGACAGAGTTTTACTCTTGTCGCCCAGGCTGGAGTGCAATGGCATGATCTTGGCTCACTACAACCTCTGCCTCCCGGGTTCAAGCGATTCTCCTGCCTCAGCCTCCTGAGTAGGTGGGATTACCGGTGCCCGCCATCATGCCCAGCTAATTTTTGTATTTTTAGTAAAGACAGTGTTTTCGTCACATTGGCCAGGCTGGTCTTGAACTCCTGACCTCAAGTGTAAACCTCAGCCTTCCAAAGTGCTGGGTTTACAGATGTGAGCCACCACACCTAGCCAAAAACAATTGTTTAAAATGTGACCAAAGCTGTTCATCTTTCCTTCATGGATTCTGCATCTCATGTTAAGAATGTCCTTAGAATTATAAAAATATTTTCTTATTTTTTCCCCACTGCTTTTATAATTTTCACATTTGGCTCTGCCATATAATTAAATTTGTGTGTTGTGAGCTAGAAATAATCCTCCCCCAGATGGTAGCCATTTGTCCTGGGGACACCTGTTAGGGCCCCTATCCTTCCCCCATTGGAGATGCTGTCTTTATCATGTAGTAAACATCCTCACGGCCCCTTTGATCCCCCTTCTAGCCTTAACATTGCTCTGCCTTTTCTGCTGCACCAGTCGGCATCAGCTGTGCCCTCCTTTCAGGATGTTTCTGTCTCTGGTGGGGCAGATCCTCCCGCGTCACTCTTTCTTTAAAAACTATTCCTGGCTGTATTTGTGCATTAGCTCATCCAGATGAATTTCAGAATAGGCTTATCATGTTCCATGTTTTTTTTTTTTTTTAAAAAAAGATGAGGGTTCACCATGTTGGCCAGGTTGGTCTCGAACTCCTGACCTCAAGTGATCCACCCACCTCGGCCTCTCAAAGTGCTGGGATTACAGGCGTGAGCCACCACGCCTGGCCATGTTCCATGTTTTAAAGGTCCCCACGGACTTGTTCTGAAGGGAGTTGGGGGAATCCTTGGCAGGGGGTGTCTGAGGCCCCTCCTCCTCTCCAGGTGCCCTTGTCTTCTGACCTGCTGAACTTTGCTTTCCATGTCCTGGAGACAGGGGGCAGGGCCCCCTTTTCTGGGATCAGCTTGCAGTTCAGATCTTATTGCTTCCCAAATGAACACACCTGGGCTACCCCGGGTCTGGTGCACACCTGAATGCAGCTGTGGTGGGTTTGGTCACAGACACAAAACACAGCCCTCCCAGCAGGCCCTCGGCCCAGAAGCCCCCTCCCAGCAGACCCTTGGCCCGGAAGTCCACCCAGAGAACAGACGAGGGCACTGCTCCCATCTCTCTAAAGAGTGTCCGCTGTGTTCTAGACAAATACAATGACTTCATCGAGGCCAACCGCATTGAGGACGCACGGGAGCGGATGAGGACGCTGAGGAAGCTGGTAAGGAGAGAGAGGTGCTGCCAGGCCCGAGGTGGGTCAGCTGCCCGAGCACCTCTGTCCCAGGAGGCTGGAGGCCGGTGCCGCCGATGACCCCTGTGGCCTTGCAGAAGCCCTGCTCCACTCAGGGCCTCAGTTTCCCCATCCACACAAGAGAACAGGCAGTGAGAGGGTGGATTCCAGGCTCCCTGAGGCATGGTAGTGGGAGCTCTTTGGGGCATGGTGTGACGGGGACAGGGGGAGGTCTTCACAGCCCGGCCCCCTGCCTTCCTGTCTCTCGATCAGATCCGGGATCTCCCAGCACACTACTACGAAACGCTCAAATTCCTTGTGGGCCATCTCAAGACCATTGCCGATCACTCTGAGAAAAACAAGGTGGGTAGGGGGCCCACATAGAGTCTGGGGGAGGCAAGCACAGGACTTACTGTGTGGGGGCCCTCAGCATTCACCAAGCTCCTGCAGGTCCAGGTGTGATAACTCAGGCCCCTCTAGGCACGCCCTCCTCCTATGACTGCTCCATCCCCCCCTCCTTCCCCTTCCCCTGCCCCCCGAGACATCTCCTGAGTTTCTGAGGGCTGTCCAGAGGCAGGGAACCCTGGCCCCCCATATCCTATGCATTGCCATCCTCTGACTCAGCTCAAGTCCCTCAAATTGCATTTTCCTCATCAGATCCCTTATACCTTCTGGTTCTGCAGCAGGGAAAATGAGGAGAATGATAGGATTTTTTTTGTTTTTTTGAGATGAAGTCTCTCTCTGCCGCCCAGGCTGGAATGTCATGGCGCGTTCTCCGCTCATTTCAACCTTCGCCCACCAGGTTCAAGTGATTCTCCTGCCTCAGCCTCCTGAGTAGCTGGGATTACAAGCACCTGGAAGTGATTGGATTTTTTTCCCAGGCCTAAAATAACCCCTGGGACCTCTAACATGTTTCCTATTGCAGGGTCTCCCACTGCTGGCACTGACCACTCAGGGCTGCCCTGTACAGGTGTGCAGGTTGGGCACTGCTTATGGCTGCTGGGCCTGGGGATGAATGGGGCTGAAATCTGGCCTGTGCTCTACTCATCTGGCGTCTCCACGCCCATACAAGGAGGTGTCCACCCTCTCAGCTGGGGATGGGTCAGGATGTAGTTGGGGACAGAGGCCTCGGGGCCCAGAGTGACGGAGGACTGAGTTCAGGATGCTGGCCGTGACCTGATTTCCCTGCTATCCAGATGGAACCCCGGAACCTGGCCCTGGTCTTCGGGCCGACATTGGTGAGGACGTCTGAGGACAACATGACAGACATGGTGAACCACATGCCTGACCGCTACAAGATCGTGGAGACGCTGATCCAGCACGTAAGCCCCTGTTCCGGGGGGGGTGCCCGGCAGTGCCTGGGGCCCAGGCCGGGTTCCTCTGTGCCCCTCACTCCTCAGTGTGGCGGGGTGTGCCCCAGGAAGGGCTCAGCAGCTTTAGAGCATGAGGCTGGGGTGGTGTGTGCCCCCCCCAAAGCCACGGGCTGCATTTCAAGGCAAGACAGGAAGGGATCCTGAAATCCCTGATGTCCTGGGATGTTGGGTCCCAACATGATGATGAGGGAGAGTTGAGAGGCCCCCGAGCATCCAAGATGCCTGGGAGAGGCAGGGGAGGAGGAACGGCAGGGAAGATGCTGTTGGTGGAGGGCAGAAGGCGCAGCCTCAGAAGATGGCCCCTGGAGACGTGTCCTGGCAGACAGGGGCCAAGGTCTGGCCTGGGCATCAGGAGCCCCAGGCTCTAGTGAATTTCCCTGTTGGCTCCACGAGGTTTCGGGGAGGTAGTGGTGACATCCACAGTAACGAGGGGTGGATGGGGCAGGACACAGGGATCCGGCACCAGTGCTTGGCGTGTATTGGGCCAGTCACCTCCCTTCCCATGGCTTCCTAGATGCTAACAGCCCTGGTCCTGCAGGTTCTTGTTACTGTGCATGGGTGGAGGAGAACCCAGAGTGGCCAGCAGAGAGCGCAGGAGGCCTTGGTCTTCGGAGCCCAACCCTAATGCAGCACTACCGCCTTCTGGGGCCTGCACGGATGTTATGAATCATAGATTTTCCATTTCCAATTCTTGTTACAGCCCACAAAGGATGGGAACAGACCCCTCCTGCCAGAGAAAATAAGACTGGCAGCTGGTCAGAGGAAGGGAAGCCTCAGCCCCAAACCTCGTAAACGCTTTGGGGAAGGAAAGCTGGGCCATATCACCCCCATTTTACAGAGGGGGAAACGGGCTCAGAGAGGCAAAGAGACTTGCTCATGGTCACACAGCTAATAAGTGGCAGCCCAGGATTTCAAGCCAGGTCTGTCTGACCAAAGCCTGTGCTTTCCTCCCTGCACCAACCCAAAGGGCAGACTCCTGGGTCCCTCTTTGAGCTGGCTTGGGAGGGAGAGAGGGGGTCGGGGCAGTAGGTGAGGTGGTGGGTGGCCAAGCCGTGCTAATGGCCTTGCCTGTCCATCTCTCTCCTTCCCTGCATGGTCAGGGCTTCGAGCCCCGGGAGGGAGCATCACAGCCTGCTGCATCCTGACACTGGGAATGCCACCCCAGAGCTGTCTGGGAGGCCAGGGCTGCCCTATAGCATCGGGGATCCTGATGAGGCCTTGGGAAAGCTTGCCTGGGGAGCCCCGAGCTGCCCATGAGGGTGTGCTTTGCGGGCAGCGCAGGCAAGAGTGGGCGTCTGGCCCTGTGCTCCTGGAGAAGCCACTAGAAGCCCAAGACCTGAGGTCAGCTGAGGTGTCAGGAACTGCAGTCTTCAGGGAAGGAGGCCAAAGCCCCAAGGAGGAGTCCCTGCCCTGGGCAGGGTGGAGAAGGTGGAGTTTGTCTCATTTAGCACTGACACTACTGCCTGGCAGTAACACTAAGTGGACACTTAGTGTTTGTGAAGTAAATAAATGAATGAGTGGCCAGGCGCGGTGGCTCACACCTGTAATCCCAGCACTTTGGGAGGCTGAGGTGGGTGGATCACCTGAGGTCAGGAGTTCAAAAGCAGCCTGACCAACATGGTGAAACCCCGTCTCTACCAAAAACACACAAAAATTAGCCAGGCATGATGGAGCATGCCTGTGATCCCAGCTACTCAGGAGGCTGAGGCAGGAGAATTGCTTGAACCCAGGAGGTGGAGGTTGTGGTGAGCTGAGATTGCACCACTGCATTCCAGCCTGGGCAATAAGAGCAAAACTCCATCTCAAAAGAAAAAAAAAAAAAGGAATGAGTGAATTGCTAATTGAGGTTGTGTCAGGCTAGGCTTTTCTTTCTTTCTCTCTTTCTCTTCCTTCCTTTTCTGTCTGTCTTTCTTTGACAGAATCTCACTCTGTGGCCCAGGCTGGAGTGCAGCGGCACAAAAATGGCTCACTTCAGCCTTGTCCTCCAGGCTCAGGTGATCCTACCATCTCAGCCCCCTGAGTAGCTGGGACTGGAGATGCACGCCACCACACCACCGGCTAATGTTTGTGTTTTTTGTAGAGATGAGCTCTCACTACGTTGCCAGGTCTCGTCTTGAACTCCTGGACTCAAGCGATCCTCCCATCTTGGTCTCCCAAAGTGCTGGGATTATAGGAGTGAGCCACCTCATCTGGCCAGGCTGGGCTTTTCTATTCAGAGTTATTCCCGAGAACTGACTGAGCTGGTGGCCTTCCCTTCTCTGCTGCTTTGGTATTTGGACATAATCAGCGCAGGATGATTGTCGAGGGAATGAGTCACCCCCTCTGTGAGCCCTGAAAGCCTGCCCACCCAAGGGTCTAGCCCGGAGGCTCCATAGCCAGGGCAGTGCTGTCACTTGCGGCACCCAGACCAGTCTTCAGGTCGGAAAGAGGGTGGCAGCTGAGGGGTAAAGAGGAATGGCGGCTTGCCCGGGGCCACACTGCAAGACAATGGCAGAGCGGAGAGGAGAGCAACTCAGGTGTTCACCTCCCCAGGCGCAAGTTACCAGAGCCCCTATCTGGGTTATGAAGCTAAATGGAACCCAAACAAAGATCGCCCCGGAGCATTTACTCAGGGACTCACTCAGCACATGAGGTGATACCTAATGTTTCTCAGCCTCAGCACTGGTGACCTCTGCCGCCAGATAAGTCTTTATCGTGGGAGGCTGTTCTGCGTATTTACAGAACATTGAGCAGCATCGCTGGCTGCCACCCGCTAGATGCTGGGAATAGCACCCTAGTTGTCACGATTGGAAACGTCTCCAGACATCGGCAAATGCTACCTGGGATGGGGGAGGGGTTAAGGTCAGTGGCTCTGGAGCCAGCCTGCTCCTATGTGCTGTGTAGTCTTAGACAAATTCCTTACCTGCTGTGCCTCAGTCTCCTCATCTGTAAAGTGGAGATGAAAATACTGCTTTCCTCCCAGGGACATGAGTGTCTGCTAAAGCACTCGCAGTGGTGCCTGGCAGGTTGTAAGTGTTGTGTGAGAATTGGCTGTCGTCTTCTTCGTCGTGGTCATTCCATGCAGAGACAGATCCCTGTGCTAGGACCATAGAGATGAATGGGAGCCTGCTCAGAAGGAATATTGCCAGTAAAAGCAGTATCTCTTCATGCTCTGGGCTATGCCCAAGGAAGCCCCACAGAAGGACCTGCCCCTGCCCTGGGTGCAGGGAGTGCTTGAACTGTCTTAGAAGACCACAGTGAGAACTCAGCCAGGCAGAGCAGGGAGAAAGGGCATCCCAGGCAGAGAGAACAGCACGTGCAGAAGCAGGGTGGTGGGAACTAGTGACCTCTTACCAGGGATCCTCTCGAGGATTCCTCTTGAGAGCCGTGGCCACCCAGACACTTCCTGTAGATGCCCTGGCTTGCAGAGTGCTTCTGGGCACCCTCCAACGCAAGTTAAAGGCTGGCTTCTTTGGGCCAATCCTCAGGCTCCCTTTGGTCAGCCTGTCTCTGGAAGCCACACCTTTGAGAGCTCGCATTTATTATATATGAGCGGTGTGTTGCACTCAGTGTTTTCCATACAGTATTTCTTCTTAATTCCCCCCACAGGCCTGGATGGAGGTACTCACATCATGCCCGTTTTAGAAATAAGGAAATAGACTTACAGAGGGAAAGTGACTTGGCTCAGGTGAACTTGAACCAAGATGGTGACTCCAGAGCTTCCATTTTTCTTTTTCTTTCTTTTTTTTTTGAGACAGAGTCTCACACTGTCGCCTAGGCTGGAGTGCAACGGCGCCATCTCCACTCACTGCGTCCTCCACCTTCTGGGCTCAAGCGATCCTGCCTCAGCCTCCCGAGTAGCTGGGATTATGGGCGTGCACCACCACGCCCGGCTAATTTTTGTGTTTTTTAGAAGAGATGGGGTTTCACCATGTTGGCCAGGCTGGTCTTGAACTCCTGACCTCAGGTAATCCACCTGCCTCAGCCTCCCAAAGTGCTGGGACTGCAGGTGTGAGCCACCAAGCCCAGCCAGAGCTTGCATTTTTCTTCTTTTGCTCTCTTCTATCTCTTTTTGTTTCCCTTCCTGACTTCCTGTGCTGTTTGCATTAATCGCATGTCAGATCATGATCAATAATAACTGAGGCTTATGGCGGATGCTCAGGCAAGTCCACTCGTTTCCCTCCTTCATTCTGGACCCACTTTGCTCTCCCTTCCCCCAGGCACCCACTGTAATAGCCTAATGTGTCCTTCCAGGCCACCTTCTGATTATTGTAAATACATGGCTATCCTTAAACGTATATAATATTCTCTGTGTGTGTGTGTTTGTGTGTGTTTTAAAGACAGGGTTTCTCCATGTTGGTCAGGCTGATCTCAAACTCCCAACCTCAGGTGATCCACCCATCTCAGCCTCCCAAAGTGCTGGGATTACAGGTGTGAGCCACCGCACTCAGCCTGTCTTTGTGTGTTTTAAGTCTACATGAATGGGATTGTAAATTGCCCATTCCTGTTCTTTCACAGGTGTTGAAGGAAATAAGGGGTAATTTTCTCAATTTTTTTTTTTAGCTAGAGTTTCACTCTTGTTGCCCAGGCTGGAGTGCAGTGGCACGACCTTGACTCACTGCAACTTCTGCCTCCCGGGTTCAGGCAATTCTCCTGCCTCAGCCTCCCTAGTAGTTGGGATTACGGGTGCATGCCCCCATGCCCGGCTAATTTTTGTATTATTATTTTTTGAGACAGAGTCTCGCTCTTGTTTCCCAGGCTGGAGTGCAGTGGCACGACGTTGGCTCACGGCAACCTCCACCTCCCAGGTTCAAGTGATTCTCCTGCCTCAGCCTCCCGAGTAGCTGGGATTACCGGCATGTGCCACCACACCCAGCTAACTTTTGTATTTTCAGTAGAGACGGGGTTTCATCGTGTTGGTCAGGCTGCTTGAACTCCTCGTGATCCACCCTCCTCGGCCCCCCAAAGTGTGAGAATTGCAGGTGTGAGCCACCGCACCTGGCTAATTTTTGTATCTTTAGTAAAGATGGAGTTTCACCATGTTGGTCAGGCTGGTCTCAAACTCCTGACCTCAGGTGATCCGCCTACCTCAGCCTCCCAAAGTGCTGGGATTACAGGTGTGAGCCACTGTGCCCAGCCTCTCACTGTCAATTTCTAATGCTTATCAGTTTCTATGTCTTCCTTCCACCACATCTAAAAGCCAAAAGAGGTGGGGTGCAGTGGCTCATGCTTGTAATCCCAAAATCTACAAAAAAAAAATTTTTTTTTAAAATAAGCTGTGTGAGGTGGCACACTTCTATAGTTCCAGCTATTCAGGAGGCTAAGGTGGGAGAATCTCTTGAGCCCAGGAGTTAAAGGGTGCAGTGAATTAGGATCATGCCACTGCATTCTGGCCTGGATAACAGCAAGACACTATCTCAAAAATAAAAAAATAAAAGCCAAAGTGCCTTAGTTACTTCTTGGAACTTGCTCCAAACTTCATCTCTACTGCTCAAGGACTCAAGAGAGTCTTTGTGTAGTAAAGTTTCTGATGTCTCAGGATAACTTGATTTCAAAGCCGGTGCAGTAGTTCACGCCTGTAATCTCAGCTCTTCGGGAGGTGGAGGTGGGCAGATCACTGTAGGTCAGGAGTTCAAGACCAGCCTGGCCAACATGGCGAAACCCCATCTCTACTAAAAATACAAAAATTAGCCAGGCATGGTGGCGTACACCTGTAATCCCAGCTACTTGGGAGGCTGAGGCAGGAGAATTGCTGGAACACAGGAGGGAGGCAGAGGTTGCAGTGAGCTGAGATCACGCCACGGCACTCCAGCCTGGGCGACAGAGCAAGATTCCGTCAAATAAAACAAAAAGAATAGCTTTATTTCACACTCAAATGAGAGTTTAGCAGGGTATAAAATTCTAGGTTTTTTCAACACATTGAAACTATTACTTTCTTGTCTTCTTGCTTCTTGCTGCTGTCGGTCCAAGTACCTGTGATATGTGTTCATTTATAAGCAATCTGGATTTTTTCCTAGAAAACTTAGAATTTTATCTTTAAGATTCTCAAATTTCACAAAATATATTAAAGTGTAGGGGTCCTTATTTTCTCTCTTGTTTGGCCTTTATGAGAAAGCTCTCGCCTCCTGCCCCTCAGGAAACCTCCAACACTTTTCTCCTGGCATTTTCCTTTTCTGGGCTGGTACATGATACCCCTGTTGTCAGTGTGGCACCCATGGGTGGCAGGTGGCATGGGGCACACTTGGTTGTCACAGCCATGGACGTGGCCGGCACTGAGGGCACTCTGCCCCCTGGCTTGCTGTAAGGAGGGTAACATAGGGCTGTGCCTAGGACAGTGTTTAGAGAAAAGCAAGTAAAAAGCGAAGCTCTCCCTGAGCCCACCTCCCGTCTGAGGAGGCCCCTCCCACACCAGGCCAAGTTTCCTCCCGCACTGGGGTCCCATCTTTTCTCTCCCTAAGGGTTTTTCATAGTCTGGAGTCAGGTTCCAGGGCCGAGTCAGGTTCCTTCTGAGCCCTCTCTTGAGCCCCGCCAGCCTGGGGTTTGTTGAGAGGTGGGTACCCCTTGCTGCTGAGTGGGTCCTCTGGAGGGAGCAGGTGGAGGAGACTTTTCTTTCCCATGCGGATTTCATCCCTCCCATTTGTCTCCTCTGCAGTCAGACTGGTTCTTCAGTGATGAAGAGGACAAGGGAGAGAGAGTAAGTGATGCCTTGGGCTGGGCTGGTGTGGGGGCTGGGCTGGCGTGGGCCCTAGTCCTTGGGGGCAGGGCAGGCAGCGGGACTCAGGCTGGGGAAGGTGCCTGTCCTTGGGGGTTCCCCAGTCTGATGGAAGAAACACCCTCTCCTTAGTCCCAAGTCTGATAGGGAGGCACAAAGGTTGCCTTCAGGAGGCCCCAGTCTAATGCGGGAGATACAGGGCTTGCTCAGAGGGAACCCAGTTCAGGAGTAAAGGCAGCTCCAGCCTCTGGGCTACTGGGAAGGACAAAGGTCAGAGGGGCTCCAGTCTGGTGGTGGGGGACACAGCCCCTGCCCCCAGCCGAAGGGGACGCTCTGGGCTTCTTGGTTCCGAGGTGTTGAGAAAGGCACAAAACCGTCTCATAGGGGACATGTAGGAACCATCCTCGAGAGCGCCCGGCTGGTAAGGGAGATGGTCCCTGCCCCGGTGAGCCAGGTTTGATGGAGGAGACATGGGCCGTATCATCAGGGCACCCCCCCTCTGCGGGGTTGGCAGCCTAGCATCCAAGGGCATGCCAGCTCATCCCTCCTCCTGTTCGCAGACCCCTGTGGGCGACAAGGAGCCTCAGGCAGTGCCCAACATTGAGTACCTCCTGCCCAACATTGGCAGGACAGTGCCCCCTGGCGACCCAGGGTCAGGTGAGCACAGGGGCCTGGGTGTGGGGAGGCGGGAGGGTGGGCACTGTGTTCCTGAGGGTCCCAGATGTCTGGCCAGATGCCCAGCTTTCCTGTGCCACCCCAGTGGGGCCCTCCCCTGCCTGCCACCATGGAGACCGGGCTGTTGGGGGCCTGCTCCCTCCCTGGGGAAGTCTGGCTCACCCCATGCTGCCTCCGGTCTGCACAGGTGCCCGCCCCAGGCTGGGTCGGACCTTTGCTCACCCTCTCTCACTGGTTTCTTTCCTCGGCCATTAATTTCCCACGGGCTGGCTGTGTCCTGGGCATGTTCCTCTTTATAATTTTTCTTCCTTTTCTCCTTGCACCCCCGCCTCTCCCTCCTCCTCTCCCTCGCTCTCCTTCCATCCCCTCCTCTTATCCTCCCCTCTCCTCCTCCAGCGGACCTGTTGGAGATTTAAAGGGTACAGTGCGGTGTCGCGGCCTCGGTCACTAACAGTGGCGGGTGATTATAAGAAGGCTGGGTGGGCACAGAGGCAGGCAGGAGGACCCCACCCTGACATGCCAGTTACCCCTGCTTGCTAACCACTTACCCCAGCAGCCCATACCCTTCCCGTCCTAAAGCCCCTTCTCACTGGATGCCTGGGCATCGGATTGCTGTCCTCCCACAGTGCCACAGACCCTGTGGCCTCTCTGTGCCAAGCCTCACCACTGCTGGTCATCCGGACAGGGACCCAGGCTCCCTAGAGACAGGGCTGCCACGCCCAGAAGCTTCTCTTATCTCTAACTCCTGCCTCAGTCACCCCAAAGGGCCGCCTCTTCCTGCTTAAGAAACTAGGGCTGTCAGTCCTGTTTGCAGGGCCTCTGGCCCTCTCATGGCAGAGGACAGATGATTGTGCTCAGAGACAGTTGAGTGGCCACTCCCTTTATGGCTGCAGCCACTGACTCCTCCCCAGCCCTGGTTGTCCCACCCTTTAGTATTTCTGTTGTCTCTTGCAGAGGCACACAGGAGCTCCCTAGTCTCCAGAGGCAGGCTCAGGAGGGGCCAGAAGATGTGGGGATGGCCCGGCAGAGAGGGGCCCCGCGTCTCTTCTAATCACCCGCCGCCCCTGCCCACCCCGTGTGTCGTGTGTGGTCACCCATCTTGCTTTTCTCACCTTGTGCAGGGGGAGGGGTCTGGAGAGGGGGCATCTAACTTGCCTGCCCGAGAGTGTGGATTAACCGCACCTGCCCACTATACTTTGGGACCCCAGGAAGCCCTTGGACCAACCTGCTCCCTCTCTAGCCTTGGAGAGGACCTGCCAGGACATGTTTCTGGTTCCTTCTCCACTCCAGTGATATTAAGGGAGGGGGACCCAAGTCCTTTAGAAGTAATGATTTTAGTCTCCTTCATAGCTCTGGTTATAACTGGGGAGCCTGCCCATGAGGGTCCCCAGGGGAAGAGGCAGGGTGACCCCAGGTCCGGAGGTGGAACCTCTCAAGGCTTAATCACCAGCCCACTCCACCTCCTGTGTCCCACCCACTTCATTTCTGCCGTTTTATCCATTGTTCACATGGCCCCTCTTCTTTCTCATGTGCTGGGGGGTAGATGTAGGGCATCCTCTGTGCACTGTGTGGTCTCCATTTCTCCAGAGCATCTGTGATTTGCTGTGGTTCACTGTGGTGGTTTCCATGGACTGCATCTGATATTTGGCATTTTCTCTCCAGTGCTTCAGAGTAACAGGGACGGGACGGGACAGGACGGGAGGGGAAAGGGAGAGGAACCAGGCTCCAGGACAATGCCCCCTTGCCCTTAGCCATCTGTAAATGTGGGGCCAGTGGCTGGCAGCCTGATGTCACTTCCTGCCTCTAGAGGAAGTGGCAATTAACATCATTTTCTGCTCCACCCCTCTTCCTTAGAAAGTGACATCAGAAGTCCATCATATTCTTAGGGCGTGGGGAGAGCTCATGTTTCAGAATTCCCTGGTTTCTGAAGCCTTTGAGGAGAGGGAATTGTATGCATAAGATTCAGCTTTCTTTTTCCCTGATGCCATTTTCCTTTTTTTTCCTGTCTTTCACCAACAGATTCTGCCACCTGTAGTTCAGCCAAGTCCAAGGTTCGTATGAAGGCAATTCTGAAGGCTTTGTCTCTGCACAAGCCAGCTCACTTTGGTTTTTGTTCAAGGGAATTGAGGGAATGGCAGCTGCACCATGGGGAAACTTGACGGTCGCTGGGAGGGAAGGTGGGTGGTACTGAGTGCTCAAGGGAAGCTGAGAAGTTGCTTACCTTGGCAGTGTTTGGTAAGGTGTCTGGTGTAGTAAAAGGACCTAGCCTGGGAGTTATGTGACTGCAAGGTAGTGTGGCTCAGTGGTTAGAAACACAGACTCTGGAGTCAGACAGTCCCAGGTTTGAGTTCTGGCTCTACCATTTAGTATTTTGGGACATTGGGCAAGTCACTTAACCTCTTTCTGAGCCTCAGTTTTCTCATCTGTAAAATGGGGATAACAATACATATATGGGGTATTATAATAAATAAATATTCTTTAAGGTCCTTGGAGTGCCTAAAGCAAGCAGAAGGAAATAGAGGAGCAGAAATCCATGAAATTGAAAACAGTCAAAAAAAAGAAATGAAAACAAAAGCTGGTTCTTTGGGAAAAAAAAAAAAAAATCAATGAAATTGACAAACCTCCAGCCAGACTGACAGAAAAAGAAGAAAGATGGCACAGATTATCAACATCAGGGATGAAAGAGGGACATCACTACACCTCTAAGTTATTGAACTTATGGGTATAAAGTTGCCCATAAATTCAACAACTTAGATGAAATAGACTAATTTTTTGAAAGATTCAAACTGCCAAAACTCAAGAAAAAAATAGATAACCTGAATAGTCTTATACCTCTCAAAGAAATTGAATGTGTAATTAAAACCCCCCCAACAATGAAAACTCCAGGACCAGATGGTTTCACTGGTAAATTCTACCCGATATTTAAGGAATTTTTAAAATCTTAAACAATTTAACAATTTTAAAATATTCTAAATATAAAATAGTATAATTTAAAATATTGGTATAATATTTATTTATTTGAGTTGGAGTCTTGCTGTTGCCCAGGCTGGCATGCAGTGGTGTGATCTCGGCTCGCTGCAACCTCAAGTGATTCTCCTGCCTCAGCCTCCCGAGTAGTTGAGACTATGGGCGTGCGCCACCACCCCGGCTAAGTTTTGTATTTTTAGTAGAGACAGGGTTTCACCACGTTGGCCAGGTTGGTCTCGAATTCCTGACCTCGTGATCTGCCCACCTCGGCCTCCCCAAGTCCTGGGATTACACTCATGAGCCACCGCACCTGGCTGGTATAATATTTAAGTAGTTATTTTAATTATATTGGAATTATTTAAATGCTATTTAAATATTTAAGAAATAATACCAATTTTCCACAATCTCTTTCGGAAAATAAAAGAGGGTGGCTGTGCACCGTGGCTCATGCCTGTAACCTCAGCACTCTGGGAGGCTGAGGCAGGTGGATCACTTGAGATGAAGAGTTTAAGACCAGCCTGGCCAACATGTGAACCCCTGTCTCTGCTAAAAATACAATAAAATTAGCCAGGTGTGATGGCATATGCATATAATCCCAGCTACTCAGGAGGCTGAGACAGGAGAATCACTTGAACCCAGGAAGAGGAGGTTGCAGTGAGCTGAGATCGCGCTACTGCACTCCAGCCTGGGTGACAGAGTGAGACTCGGTCTCTTTTTTTTTTTTTTTTTTGAGATGGGGTTTCACCGTGATGGCCAGGCTGGTCTTGAACTCCTGACCTCAGGTGATCCACCCACCTCGGCCTCCCAAGGAGCTAGGATTACAGGCGTGAGCCACCGCGCCCGGCCGAGACTCTGTCTCAAAGAAAAGAAAATAGACAAAGAAACACTTTCCAACTCATTTATGAGGCTAGCATTACCCTGATACCAAAACCTGACAATGTTTTTGAAAAAGATAGGGCTAATTCGTTTGATAATACCACAAATACTTCTTGAACATCTGCTCTGTATCAGTACTGTGTTGGGTACTGAAAATATAAATAATGAACCAAACAGGCTCTGTCCTCATGAAGCTTATCGTCTAATGAGAGACAGACACTAAGCTAATGAACAAATAGACTGGCAGATTTGGGGGTACAGTGGAGGCAGAAGCCAGATGGAATGAGGTAATAAAGTGAGGGAGGGAAGAGAGCATACATAGACCACTCTGTTGAGAAGTCTGACTGTGAAGAGAGATTTACAGAGCAAACATGGGAAAATATGGCTTGAGGGAAGCTTTCATTAAAAGATTAACACAGCCAGGTGTGATGGCTCACGCCTGTAATCCCAACACATTTGGAGGCCAAGGCAGGAGGATCCCTTGAGCCCAGGAGTTAGAGATCAGCCTGGACACCAAAGTGAGACCTCATCTCTACAAAAAATACAAATATTAACCAGGCATGGTGGTGCATGCCTGTAGTCCCAGCTACTCGGGAGGCTGAGGCAGGAGCATCATTTGAGCCTGGGAGGTTGAGGCTGCAGTGAGCCATGATCATGCCACTGCACTCCAGCCTGGGCAACAGAGCAAGACCCTGTCTCAAAAACAAAAGGCAAAAGCACATATTTACTTGCCAACGGGAATGATTCAGGTGAGAGAGAGAAGAGAGGAGAAAGAGAAAGAGCTGGGCCCTGAGCCCATGAGGCAGCAGTAGCTTGTGTTCCTGGCAGATGCCTCAGCAGGTGGAGTAGGAAGAGGGAGGGGCAGGGGCATACCTGCAGGCAGTGTTGGCAGCAGGTCATGGGGGCACCCCCAGCTGATGGCTCTTTCCTCAGCGAAGTGGAAGGCGAGGCCCTCTGCTGAGCGTGAAGGTGGCAGGGAAAGTCAGCAGAGAGAAGGAAGTCTGAAATGAGTGCCATGAAGCAAGGCAGATTTCCTGAAGGGGCCGAGGAGCCTCATGGGAAGGCCGAGGCCTCCAAAGGCTGCAGCCCCTTCTCAAGAGCCAGCACTTTGCCCGGCAGCCCTGCCCGCCCCTTTGGGCCTGGCTTCTCCACAGTCCCCTGAGAGCCCCCTCTGGCCAGATGTCCTCCTTTGCTTCTTGTGACCCCACCCGATCTCCAGTGGACTCAGCTCCCACCTCCCCAGAGCTCACAGGCCTCCCTGAAGCCTTCTGGCAGGAAATTCTTTTCTACTGAGGCGCTAGCGGTTAGCGCTTCCCAGTCTGGGCCCTGATTCCTGTGTTAGCCTGGGAACTCCTGCAGAGGCCTTCTCAGTCATAGGGTTTAAACAATAGAATATGCTTTTCAGAGAGGATGTCTGTACTGTAAACTGACTCAGAGACTTCACTGAGGTCATCACTATCTCTAGCGTGAGATGAGAGGAGGAAATGCACATTTACTAGGTGCCAGCCACCATGCAGAGAACTTTTCACAAACATTAGTTTCATTTCATTTTTACAGAAGACCCTTGAGTTTTGTACTATCCCCATTTTACAGATGTGGAAACCAAGGCTCAGAGAACTTAAGTAACTAGAAGTTTGGGCATATTCTTGGGCCTCAGGGAGGGGAGCTGGTTAGGTGGCTGCCTTCCTTGCTGGTGTTCTGGCGTCTGAGTTCTGATCCTCTGCTGTCAGGCTTGCTTGGAGTGTTTCTTGATTTTCTGGCATAGGGACTGGCTCTGAAACCAGCAGTCCAAGCCCCTAAGAAACGGAAGCACGGACCAGGCTGCCGGTCTATGAAATACAGTGATGGAAATAACTGCCGCAGGGACAGGGACGTTCAGTTGTGTGTGCCCTCGTGGTCTCAGTCTCACCTACGGGGGAGACCAGGAGTCGGAGTCAGGGAAGTGGGAGGCACCAGGAGAGCCTGCAGCCTCCTGTCCCGGCTGTAGGGAAGGGGCTGTCTTGGGCACCAGGGCCTGGCCCCCTGCCAGGCTGTGAGCTCTGAGGGTGGGCACAAACCCTGCGAGTGCTGGACACTCATGATTGCCAGCGTCTGTCTCTTTTGTCCGACTCTAAAACCCTGGTCAGTGATGGTCAAAGCGTTCCCTGGAGCTGCCGTGGGGTCGTGACCACAGCAGTGTGAGAGGACTAAGCGGGCAGGGACCCCAGCTCCCGTGGCTTCTCTCTGAGCTGCTCTTGGTTCAGTCTCTCATTGTTGGCTTTCTAGGGAGGATTCGATTTGGACAGAGTGCTCCCAAGCTCATAAAAACCCACTGTTATAGATGTGACAGCCCTGTCTCTAGTCTTTCTCCAGGCTGTGTTGAGGACACCCAGGCGGTGTTGGTGCCCTAAATTACAGCCACATTCCAATTGTGCCTCCCTGTGTGGATGGTTTTGGCTGTGTGGGTAGGAGTGTGGGCAGGCACACATGGCAGTCTCTTATCTCCATGGCGGGTGGAGTGGAGCTGTCTAATGCTCAGAAGGCTCTCTTACGATCTTTTGTTTTTAAGACAGGGTCTCACTCTGTCTCCGAGGCTGCAGTGCAGTGGCCTGAACACAGCTCACCACAGCCTCTAACTCCCGCCTCAACCTCCTGAGTAGCTGGGACTACAGGCACACACCACCACTCTTCGCTAATTTTTTGTAGAAATGGGGTCTTGCTTCTTTGCACAGGCTGTTCTTGAATTCCTGGCTTCCATGGATCCTCCTGCCTTGGCCTCCCAAAGTGCTGAGATTACAGGCATGAGCCACTGCACCCTACTCCCTTTATCTTAACAAGTTCTTGGGGAAGGGGACCATTTTTGTCTTCTCTGGTGGTCTCTCACCTACCACTCAGCTTTCTTAACTGCCTGCAGTAATCCCCAAGCACCACCACTGGTACAGGAAGAAGTCTAGCTCCTGACCAGGCTCTGTCTGATTTCCCCAGCCCTGCTTTATTCAAGTTCCTTATATTCCTTGATCCCAACCCTTGCCCCATAAGAAACTTCTCCATGACCCTGACCCCAAGGGAGAGCTGGCCACGTGAAAATGTTTGCATTGATAACAGATACTGGAACCCATCTACTTTGGGTCTCAGGCCCCTTCAGGAATCAGAGGAGGCCAAGCATGGTGGCTCATACCTGTAATCCTACCACTTTTCGAGGCTGAAGTGGGGAGATCACTTGAAGCCAGGAATTCGAGACTAGCCTGGCCAATATGGTGAAACTCTGTCTCTACGAAAAATACAAAAATTAGCTGGGGTTGGTGGCATGTGCCTGTAATCCCAGCTATTCAAGAGGCTAAGGCAGGAGAATCGCTTGAACTAGGGAAGCGGAGGTTGCAGTGATCCAAGATTGTGCCACTGCATTCCAGCCTGGGAAAAGAGCGAGACTCCATCTCAAAAAGAAAAAGAAAGAAGAGGAAAGTTATGCACGCTTGCCCCAGAAAGACAAAAATCCTATAGCAAGTTCAAGGAGTTTATGGACCCTCAAAGCCCACCCAGAGACTCCAGTTAAGAGCGCCCTCTCCAGAGTAGTTGGGCTGGTGATTAGCTTGTTTGGCAGGCGTCAGTTCAGCCATCATCAATAATGCCTTTGGTCATCACTGATACCTAAGTTTAAAGTATCCAACAATATGAATAGTTACAATTTACTGAGCATTTGCTGCGTTACTGTGCTCAGAATTACTAATCCTCACAAATGCCCTGTGAGACAGGATTGTCCTTATTGTGCAGTTGAGGAAACGGAGGCTGGAGGAGCTTCTCTAATTTGTGCCAGGTCTCACAACCAGCAAGTCTCCTACTCCAGAGCCTCCCCTGAGACAGAACCCATTAGGAGATGAGGCCTGCCCTGGGTGACCCTGCCTGGCTGTGAGATTAGAGCTTGAGGGCAGGGCAGGTGTAAAGTCAGCTTAGGCTGTTGTAACAAAATGCCATAGCTCGGTGCCTCAGACAACAGAAATTGATTTTCTTGCAATTCTACAGGCCAGAAGTCCAAGATCAAGGTGCCAGCATGGCTCATTTCGAGAGAAGTTTCCCTGCCTGTCTTGTAGATGGTAGATGGGTAGATGGCCACCATCTCTTAATGTGTTTTTGCAAGGCAGAGAGAGAGAGAGATTCTCTCTGTGCCCTTGCAAGGCAAGGCAGAGAGAAAAGAGAGCGAGTGAGAGAGCACAAGCTGTCTGATGTCCCTTCTTATAAGGGCACTAATCCCATCAAAAGGTCTCACTTTTGGCTAAACCTAATCATCTCTCAAAGGCTCCATCTCCAAATTGGAGGTTAGGGCTTCAACATGTGAGTTTAGGGGATACACAGTTTAGTCCATAGCAGTGGATGAAATCAGCTAATCATTGCCTGGCGGAACTGGGCTCATACCTGTCTGGGTCTCTGAGTGCTGTGCTGGCCAGGTTTGTAAGCCCACCCCACAGGCCTGTGCCTGACACCTGGCAGGTGCTCAGGGTGTGTCAGATGAATACCCTGGACAAAAGAAAAAGCTATGGGCATGGTGGCTCAGGCCTGTAATCCCAGCACTTTGGAAGGCTAAGGTGGGAGGATCGCTTGAGGCCAGGAGTTCAAGACCAGTCTAGCCAACATGGCAAAACCCTGTCTCTACTAAAAATACAAAAATTAGTCGGGCACCTGTAATCCCAGCTACTCGGGAGGCTGAGGCAGGAGAATTGCTTGAACCTGGGAGGCAGAGGTTGCAGTGAACCGAGACTGCACCACTGCATTCCAGCCTGGTGACAGAGGGAGACTCTGTCTCCAAAAATAATAATAATGCTCTAGCTAGGGGCAAGGGTCCCCTGTAGGCTCTGCATGGAGCCCCTGCCTGCACTCACCTCTGGTGACAGGGAGCTCACTCTATCATAAGATTGCTGTGACAGCTGTGACAGGGAGAAAGTTCATTATAGTGACCTACATCCAGGTTCTTGTCACCTCCATCCATTGCTCCTGCTGGCCTCCTGCTTTCCTGCAGTATATCTTGGATTAACTCCCTGATCTCTGAATATTCTGATCTCTGCATTCCTTGGAAGAGAAATCAGTCTGACCTCATTGCTTCTGGAACCAGCTGGATGAGAGGGTAGTTTGATCAGATGATCCCAGCAGCCTCTTAAGTCTCTCAGAGAACACTGGCCAGGAAAGAAAGCAGTATTGGCCACCACATGCCCCAGGCTGATCGTAGCAGTGCAACCACATTGCACAACTCCGGGGGTGCCTTCTGGAGTCATGCAGTATGGGCAGCCATGGCCCAGGAGCCACATGCCTGTGACTCCTGGGTCCTTGACATGCTCTGGCTTTCTCAGAACTAGTTAACGTGAGAGAGAGGACGGCGGCTGTAGTGGCCACAAGAGGCATCTGGGTCTCCATTCATTATTACACCATGGCTGAAACAACAGGTGGTCTGTGAGGAGGGGTTGAAGGGCAGCGTGACCTTGTCAGGTCATTCTAGCCCAAGACAGGAACCGGTCCTAGCGTCTGCTTCTGCAAGGCTTCCTGTGTTAAGAGGATTTCATTCACCAATTGTTTGTTCATTTCACATTTATTGAGCACCCGTTATGCGCCATGAAGAAGCAACCAAGTTATAGCCCTTGCTCTCAAGGAGCTCAGAGTTCCATGAGACTCATGTGAGAAAAGCTTATGAGCATAGTGAGACTACAGGAACATAGAGAAATGATCTCCCATCTCAGGCAAGGGGAGGGCTGGGAGGTTGCTGTACAGAGGAAGCCGTGTTTGAACTGGGCCTTACAGGGTGAGTAGGAGCTTGTCCAGTAAATAGGGCAGGGGGACATTAAGGGCTGCCAGCAATGTAACAGTGTATGTCACATCAAAGGAGGGATTTCCACAGTGAAGGTTAGGGTCGGGGCAGGGTAGTAGGCTGGGTAAGTTGGGGCTGGATTGTCAAGAGCCCTGTGTGCTGAACTGGGGAACGTGTGCTTTATCCTGGTGAGTGCTGGGTCATGCAAGCTTCTGAGCAAAGCTGGGTGAGGATCAGATTCCTGCTTCAGAATGGTTGCTCTGGAGGAGGGGCCAGGCTGGGGCAAGGGTGGAGGCAGGAAACCCTGTCAGGAGGGGCAGGAGGGGCAGGAGGAGCCAGAGCAGGCCTGCCAGAGGAGAAGGAAGAGTTGGCTTTGGGGTCCATTTCAGAAGAATACAGGACTTGGCTGTGAGTGGTGGGGAGAGGGAGGATCACAGGACTGCCCTAAGGTGAGGAATGTGAATGGAGGCAGTTTGGGGCAGGGGTAGGTAGGATGCTGTGGTTCCAGATCAGTTTTAGGAGCCTACACATACCCAGGTAGAAATGGATTTGCAATGGGAAGAAGAGTCCTGGAGCTCAAGAGAGTGTGGTGTTGGACAGGGAGGCCTGGATAGCAGTGCTGCTTGGGAATGGTGTTTTCTTT